>PVLD010012244.1:0-61313 GCA_004027595.1 Dinomys branickii | reverse complement strand
ACCAATAGTTGCTGCTTTACATATTGATATCTTCGAAGTGTGTGTTCAGGATAACACATACAGACATACAAGATTGATCAAATAACCCGTCATCGATTATTGCTTAGCATTAAGTGATATAATACAATAGTAGAACCATGTTAGCCCTCCTGCATATATGTATATTCATATATACATACATACATTTTTGTCTTTTTCTAGTGCCCGCAGATCGGTGTTTGCCCAGGCAAGTTTCTCTACTCTCCCTGGGCTCTAACTACCGCTGTTTTACTCTCGACTTCCATGAAATCAGCTTTTCTGTATTCCAAATGTGATTGACATCTGCAGTACTTGTCTCTCCCCTAGACTTGTTGATAGAAACTGTTAGTGACAGGCTGGTATAGATGTAAAAGTCAGGTCTCCATTAGCTTTGAAGTTGACATATCAACACCCAACAAAATAACTGTTCAAAAGTTCCACTGAGTGAGCCCAAGTGTGAAAATGGGCAATCTTGAAGATATTGAAGTTATATAACATTTCAAAAATGATACCTATCCCAGTCCTGTAACTTTCCTCACAAGTCCTATTTTTATCACTTGATTACCCTTTAGTAGTCCACTCAGATTTCTTCCAGGGCCACACTGGTCCCTGAATAATAATTCATGCAGATAATACATGATGACCACCGGGAGAAAATATCCCACAGTTGCATATTTTTAAAAGAAAAAGAAACCTATACTACACAATTTCTGTTAGTATTCTCTAGATTTTTTTTCTGCCAGAATAAGTTATTTATCCAACTTTTCTCTGGTAATGACTCTGTATTCATTTTTTAAATTTTAAATCTGTTACGTTCCAAATACTATTTTTAAAAAGGTCACTTTGACCACATCTAAGAGATATTTTGTCATATGTCATATGAAAAATTAGGAAGATGGGTGAAATGATGATCTCTTTCCAGCTGTAGAAAGCACGGACATCTGTGGAGTTAGTCAAGTCATGATTGCAATCATACATAACAACCTGAATAATGTTTATTTCTGCTACTCTATAAATCATAGCTAATTAAATAACTGCCTTCTAGATTCATAACTTTATTTTTCAATTCTGAGCATAAGATTTTTCTCTCCTAAATTTCAAGATTGATCATTGTTAGGAGGGAGTGTGCATATGAAGTGTTTATATGGATTTTGGCCTAGTCTAAGCAGGTAGTTTACAACAGGTAAACTAACCACACTTCATTGTTCGGGTAGCCAATATTTGAGCAGATCAAGTCCAAATTTACCTAAAACAAAGCATTTAAAATACAAGTTAATTCATACAGACAGGTAAATAAACCATGACCTTAGGTCTGCACAAAATGAGGCATGGACTCTGATGAGTCTTACATTCCCATGTGGTGGAGAGTGATATATCTGCACTAAATACTCTGATTTGCAGTGACTGAGGAATGAGCAAGTTCTACAGGCCTCGTAAAAGTGTCAAAGTAGAAGCTGAACAGATTCAGTGCTCCATTGAAAGGAGAGATTATAAAAAGCAAGTAGAACTTACTCCCCCAGAAAACGTCCATTACTAGCAAAGCTGCGCATGATTAACACTGTTTTATTATTAAAACTAAAGTAATTTAAAGTCCAGTATTATGGAGTTTGTACTGCAGAAGGAAAAATGATTTAGCTTTCGAATGCTTCTGGTGGTAACATAATGTAGTTTGAGGTTTGTGGAAAGAAATTTGACATTTGTGCATCGAGAGCCTTAAAATATTTACACTCTTTCACACAGTAATAAAATAATCAGAAAAGTAGGCAAAGAATTATATGCACAGTATCAATTAAAACATTGCAGAAACACAAAAAAAGAGAGAGAAATCAAAGCCAAAATACTGTGGATTTGTTAAACTAGAGGTCAGGAAACACGTTTTATCAAACTCAGACCATCAATATTCCCAGCCTCGTAGTCTTTGCTGTCTCCTTCACAACCACTGCTCTGCCACTGCAGGCTGAAGGGAGCCCCAAGAGAAGGCATCACCGTGTTCCAAAACACCTTATTAACGAACACTGAAATTTTAATTCATATAATTTCTAAAGATCATAAAATATCCATCTGATTTTCTCCAACAATTTAACAATGTATAGACCACTATTAGCTTATGCATTTTATAAAGCAGGTAGCAGGCCAGACTTGTGGACACTTGAGTTAAATTATACTATTATCATTAAAATGCTATGTTCATCATTTAGTCACTCAGTTATACAAGAAGACTATAAAATAATATGTCTAAAGATTGATAGCAGTTAGCTCTAAATTGAGGTTGTGTATACTATAGATTATTTTTCTTTATTCTTTATCTTTCATACTTTTGGAGCTGTTAATAAGTGTATGTTACTTTATGATAATATTTCAGGAGGCACATTTTTGGCTTAAAAGTTTTTTGTATTCTTTAAATATTACTCAGAAACTTGGGACTTTCTGAAATTTTTGACAGTGCTCTCACTGCTGCTCAGCGATAACTTTAAACAACACCTATCGGTAAACAGGAGTTGACAGTCCATTTACCCTCAAGGGAACCTACTCCCTAAAATTAAATACTTCGGCCTGTCTCCCTTGAGGGTTAGCCCGTCTCTCTGGGGCTCCTCCGCCCCGGCCCCACTCTCTTCATTGGTGCTGCCAGCAGCAGCGGCACAGGGGCCCAACCCCTCTTGCTGGCCACTTGACAGCTCAGCTCTGCTCCCCGCCGCAGCCCTGGGGGCTCCAGCGGACCCTGTACCTTCATGCAGAGCCCAGAGCACGCTCCCTCCTCCTCACAGCCGGTCTGCTACCAACTCCTTGGCAGGCAACAAGCAGCCGGCCACTTAAGGGCCAGTGCCGGAGTGCTCTGCACTGATCAGCCTTCCCCCTGTAGGACCTCCAGAAATATTTTTCTATTTATTTTAAAAAGGGTTTTGGAATCCTAATATCTGAACTCAATTGAATAATGAGCTGGTGGGAAATTTCCAGGCATTTAAGGCAGCATTTCCCTTGTGTGTTATGTAAACCCTTCTTTTAGGAGATATCACAAGGGCAAAAACGGATCTGTGGTCAGATGATTTTCAGAGATGCTACGTGCAGTATCCCATTTCAGGAGACTCACCATTCATGTCATACTAAAGCTTCAGCAAAGTCAAGAGGTTAAGATACCCATTTAACTCATTGTATCCCAAACCGGTTTTCCACTCCACCCCTGCCTTTGTTTAAGGAGGAACCCATAGACACCAAGCAGAAAGTGTTTCCAGGGAACATTCTTGGTATATGCTCATCTGACAAAAAGAAGATTTGATTTGAGTAAAGGAGTAGAATAATACACCTAGCACCCCTGAAATGCTCCTGCATTGAACTCTGACGGTCTTTGTCTCTGCAGCAGATCCAGCTGGCCTGTGTCCTACCGAATTCTCCCCCTGCTTCAGTACTGTTGCCATTTACATTTCTTGGGACCACTGAGTGCCTTCTTCTCCACCTGCTGCTTTTCTTTCCAAGCATCTTTCTCACTCTACATTGCTTTCATACTAACATGTTCCCGCCATTGCCAAGAGCTCCTTACCAATTATGTACTGAAATTTGAATTTAATGCTCCATAGCTTTCTTGGCTGCTTTCAAAAATTAGCATGTGTTTTCAGTATTTATAAGACACACATAGCTGACAGTTTTAGAAAACTATATCCCATCTGCAAAAACATATGTTTCCAACTGTGATGAGATTAGATGTTCCTACATTTACTTTTCTAAGAAATGAGCACATCCAGTATACAGTCTTCTCTGAATGGATCCCATTGTTTCTCTTCTGTCAGTATCTTGCCAAAGTCCAAACATGAGGGATAGTTATGCATGAAGTTTTAATCTAATTAATAGCTTCTTAGCAAAGGCATGCACTTTTCAAAAAACGCAAACTTGTATGTCATGTGAAAAAGAAAATATTGCCATCACTCAGGATATCTTTCACAAAACCAATTATTTCATATCTCAAATATGTGCCCCTTTATAACCAGAACTTAAAGAAACACATGGTCAGCTCAGCATCTGTCAGTTTCTAGCCACAATATGGTATGACTTCATTCTAGGAATTTTCAGATAAGTCGCTCTATCAAAGAGAAAAAGCATAGCATACTTTCTCACATTAGCATCTAGGTTTTAAGCTACATTGATGGTGTCACCCAGCACATACATGCACACTTGCACACACTTGCATATGCATACACATGGCATGTTTCAGATTCAACAGGAGTGGAAAAGATAGAGTTGGAACTCAATAACAGGTTCTCTTTACAAGGAGAATATTATTCCGAGATCTAGACTTAAGATGAGTAGTTCTTTTTTGTCCTCCTTTAAACAACTCCAATCCTGAAATAGTGGTTCTTCTATAATCGTGGACTTCATGAGAAAATTTTAAATGGAAATAATGGAGTAAATTTTGCTATATCATCATGCAGATATACATATATAAGCACACACACATACACACATGAACCTCCAAAGATGACTCTTAGACTTTGTAATTCTTTTCCCACATATTCATGTGTAATGACAGTATTTATTTAAAAAGCAAACTTTGATATCTAAATAAATTCCTCTAATTTTCAGTTTTCTCAAAGTTTCTCTGCCTTTTCTTTTTATGGAAAATAAACATTTGACAATATCCTCATACGAAACCAAGTTGGGCCCTCTTCCAGTAGTCTTTGCACTGACTACCTCTCCAACCTCATTTCCCTCCTTCCCCTCTGTCTCATTCTGTGCTGGTCATGCCACACTCATTTTGGCAGTCCTCAAGAGGAAGAACCTCAAAACAGGGCCTGAGCTGAAAGCATACCTACTGCTCTGCAGTAAGGGGACAATCCCAGGGAAGCAGGGGAGAAAAAAGAGGACATATACAAGGGAAAGATCTCATCATCAAATTGGACATTCACAGAACATTAAGAGATTCAGGAAGACAGGAAAGTACTATTGTGCCTCTGAATGTCCATCCTATCTCAAAATAGACCAGGAGCAGGCATTCTGCAACTTCCAACCTACAATGGTGGCAGCAACCCGACTCAATTCCAAGGCAAAATGCAACATTCTACAAGGTGATACCATGTGTCTGAGGTGGTACCAAATGAAAACCAAAGCTTTAGGTTCAGATGGTTGTACATTCTTTCCAGTTTTCATGTGAAAATGTGAACGCACAATGTGGAAGTTAGAGTGCAGTTTTAACTTGATTGGTCTTGGGATCCATCCCAGAGATTGGTGGAGCCCACTTCTAGGTATATCTGGGTGAATCCTAGACATGTGGCCTCGGGTGTGCATCTGGCCCCTTGCCTCTTCTCTCTCACACTCTTCACTCTGCATACCAGCCACCCTGAACTAAGCAACTTCATTCTGCATGCCCTTCCACCATGATGTCGCTGCCTTGGTGGGAACTGGTCATGAGCTGAAACTGAGTAAACTAAGTCTTTCCTCCCTTCAGTTGTGGGGGTTGGATATTGTGTCTCAGTGCTGAGAAAACTAAAACAGAACATTGGTACGAGGGTGGCAGTGGGGTCATTACTGAGACTATACCTTACTATGTGGTTTAGAAGCCTCAGGAACTGGTTTGTGGAAGGTTCAGAGAAGTCTTAAAATGCTACAAACAGAGTCTGATGGATAATTTTGGTCAGATGTCAGAAAATCAGAATGCTGACCAGTAGAGGGGAAGTAAAACCAGGATCAGGGGGTTTCAGCTGGGAATAAGGAGTGGCATTTGGAGTAGAGGCCATGCTCTGACAGAAAATCTGTCTATATTTTGCTAATATCCTGAGACTCTGCAGGAGACTTATAAGGGCATTGCACTAATCTGGCAAAGGATATTTCAAAACAGCCTAATATTTAGGCTGTGGCATAAGTACTGGTGGCTGCTTTTGGCAGATTTATAGTGAAAATCAGAATTATTATTCCCAGTTGTACATGGGATAGTTGTATCATATAAAGGGTTGAAGTGGGTGGTTAAGGTGAGTCTTCTCTTGCTTGACTTTGGGATCCACCCCAGTGCTTGGTGAAGCACACTTCTAGCTGTGCCTGGGTGGCTAATGTTGGCATCTGATCAGGGATTAAATCTGTGAGAAAAGGAAATCCTTTTTCCTTTAAATTGTAGGTGTTGGTATTATGTTTCAGTGCTGAGAAAGCTGATAAATACACACAGAAATATAAAATGTTTTTACAGATAGAAAGTGATGTAACTGGACATAAATCCAAGAGAACTGGCTTTAGAACATGTAGTCTCACCTACTCCACTGCAACAAAAGTGTGGACTCCAGAAAAGAACAAAACGCTTTATCTCTAGCACCCATTACAAACACAAAGTCTGACACATAGTTCAATCAATGAATATTTTAAGGAATAAATGAATGAGGGAATGAATGAGGATCATTGAAAAAGTTTTAAATAAGCGGTATTTCAAGAAAGATAAAAAATCAATAGGAAGGACAGATTGCATTTTATTGAAGCAGCCTGGAAGTTTCCATGGCAGAAATGACATCTGAGGTAGATCTTCCTAAAATGTAGAGAAAAGTGTGACCCACTGACACAATGGCCATATTGGAAAATTGTGATTTTACTTCACGGAGCACTGAAATACTACACAGGGTATTGACCAGAGGGACTTGGGAGGTAAGACTTTAATATACATTTGTTTCAAATTTTGGAAGTTTAGTATCTTCAAAGTGGACACAATGCTTAAATTCAAGAAAAGTCAAGAACTGTGTTCATTGAAAAGAATTCCAGGGCTGGCCTTAGCCTAGCGGTTCCTTCCGCTTACCTTCCTAACCATGTGGCCTGGTGGCCGAAAAGAATTCCAGGGACTTCTGATAAGATGCCACTGGGCAAGCAGCAAAGATCCCCCTGGAGGATCGCCAATGAGACACTGAAATACAGCAACATAAGAAAGACAAGAGGGAGAGAAATTGGGGCCCTGGTGCCCCAGACCCAGAAAAGATTTGCACTGGGAATTGAAACCCTCAGAAAGAGCAAACAAGACCTCTCCAGGAGAAAAAACTCAGAGGATTGCCATGGTGCAGTCAGAGGAAGAGAAGCCGGAAAAGGAAGGAGCCACCGCTCCACAGAAACCCCAAGCCCGCCCCCTCATTCCAGCACTCACAGCATCAGCCTCAGAGGCCCCTGCTTTCAGAAACATTCCGAATCAGCCAGAAGCGAGCAAAGTCCTGAGTACAGGAACGGAGCGCACGGCAACAGCTTGGCTCCAGCCTATTCCACCGGCTGCACCAGTCGCACCACACTGGGACCTGCCCTGGCCCTGCCCTGCCCTGTGCACCTTGTCCGCCACGGCTGCCCTCTCCTTGCCCTCCGCTCCGTCCCTCAGTGCATCCATCCTCCTAGTGGCTCTGCGGCGCCTCCCACTTTGGACTCTAGTCCACACTGCGCTCGCTGCTGCTGCTGGGATCTGGAGCCCTGCGCCATGGAGCCGGCCTTGGGCAGCAAGCGCTGCAACTCCCCGGGCCCCACCGACCTGCCGACGCCCCGGGGCGCACTCCCTTGGCCGCCACCCCCAGCGCCAGCTGACAGTTCAGCAAAGGGCTGGAGGACCGAGGCTTGCTAGAAAGCAGCGCCAGGCTGAAGCCTCACGAAGCCCAGAACCACAGAAAGACGGCGCTGGGGCGTCCTGGTTCTCCATTATCACCACACTGGCCCTTGCCGTGGCCAGAGGTGAGCGAAGTCCTGAGAGCTGGTCCAGAACGGGAGAGGAGAAAGCGCAGCCCGGAAAGGAAACAGAGGCGGTCAGAAGGGACGGTGGAATCCAGGGTGAGGATGGGAGGGTACAAAGGCCAATGGAGCAGATTCCCCACTCTGCAGAAATCTCTCTATTCAGTACGCTGAGGCAGGCCGGAGTCAAGGCAACCAATGAGCAGCCCACCACACCCAGCTCTATACCTTCCCCGAGGATATGACCTCAGACCTCTCCACAGTAGGAGCGAATACCAGTAAAGAGTAGCAGAAAGCAATGGAAGTGACCCCAGGACCACAGTAATTCCTAGGGATCAAGTCAAAAAACATATGGGAGCTGGAGCACAACAGGAAGTGAGCTGCAGACGGAGATGGGTTACATGGACTCACAGCCTTCTCACTCCAACACCAAACAGAAGGCATGAGCTGAATTATCAGGTTTTAGCTCTCACCCTGAACTCCCTCTCTAAGCAGTATGAGTCCTGGTGGCCCAAGCAGGCACCATGTGATCCTGACAACAACAGGCTGAGTCAACAGGCTTCAGGACTCACCCTAAACTTCTAATATGAGCACCAAGAGAGACTCCGTACGGCTCGCATATATGAAAAAGGTACAAACCCGCAGCGTCAAACTACACGAAAAGCAGCAGTCTTGGAACCTGAGAGACAACAACATACTCTACAGAGCAGACCCGAGAAAATCCTCCAGTTCTTTCAGAGAACTAATAACTAAACTCAGCACACACCACGGACTACTACAGTGAGCACAAGTGGAGGAGACCTCAGCCACTTGTACCCAGTCTCATAAGCGCACCCAATGCCCAACGAGATTGAGAGGTGAAATGAGGCAAAGACATGCAACTAGGGTGCAGACCCGCCTCTCTGTCTGGGTGGGGATAGTCTCCAAAGCGTCATAGGAGGCATATAGGGGGACACGGGGGAGAGGCCTCCCTTCAGGTTGCATGAGAGCCCTGAGGACCTAGAAAGGGCCTCTGGTACAGCAGCATAGAGGTGGAGTCCAGGAGTCTGCAAGGACAAGACTTCAAGCCAGATTGGCCCCAGGAGAGGGCCTGAGAGCCGGACATGCCCCCGGCCCCGGTGGTGCATTTCCCCCGGTGCTCCACACCCCCAGCCCCCGGCAGGGTGAGCCACCAGCGCTCGGCACCCCCCACCCCTGGTGGGGCATGTCCCTGGTGCTCCGCACCCCAACCCCCAGGCCCCCGGCCCTGACGGAGCAAGCGCCTGGGGAACCGTGCCCCCAGCCCCTGGTGGGGTGAGCCACCAGCACTCCACACCCATAGCCCGCATCCCTGGCCCCTGATGGGGCATGCCCCTGGCGCTCCACACCCCTGAGCCACTGGCACTCCGTGTCCCTGACCCCCAATGGGGTAAGCCACTGGCGCTCCCTGTCCCCAGGCCCCAGCAGGGTGAGCCACTGGCACTCTGCTTCCCCGGCCCCTGGTGGGGTGTGCCCAGTGCGGGTTGGTTATGAAGACGCCTGAGCCTATAGATGTGGACACACCATCAGAGCCTGGCAGTTCGTTGTGTAACCCCGCCTACTCGACTGGGCACCCGATGGCAATGAGGGCTTGCCAAAGGGTGCTTCTCCACCACCTGTCGTAGCAATTTGTGTACACCCACGTATTATACAGCGTAATTACAAGCAGCCAGTCTCTTCCCAAAGAGAGAACATGAGGGAGTAAATAAGCCAAAAAAGCACAGTTATTACCAGTGGGAAGACCACTGATAGGGTGGTGGGATAACAGAGACAAATTGTAGGAAAATGATTAACTGAACGAGCCATTATCTATGTAACTGAGTAACAAAGACAAAGATAACATTCTGTAATACAGCATCCAGTCTTAACTCCCTACTATTTTCTCTGTAATTTGGTATTTCCTTTATTGTTTTTGTGTTAACAAATGCAAAGATAACACTATGTAAGACAACATCCAGTGATGATTCCCTACGATCTCCACTGTAAATTGGTATTTCCTTTATTGTTTTTGTTTTAACAAATGTGAAGATAACATTACGTTATACAGCATCCAATACCAATTCCCTATTATCTTCTCTATAATTTGTTATTTTCTGTATAGTTTTTGTGTTATTCTGGTTTCTTTTGTCTTAAAAATTAAAAAACTAAAAAATTTTAAAAAAGAATTCCAAATGTTATATGTCCACCAGCAGATGAGTGGATGAGGAAGTTTATTGTGGTGTTTATACACAATGCAGCACTACTCGGCCACAGCAAAGGGTAAATGTGCATCCTCTGTGGGAAAACAGATTCACCTTGAGGCCATACTGTCCCATGAAGTAAATCAGACACACAGGCTTAAGTATCACATGGTTTCCCTTATATGAGAAACCCAAAATACAAATAAGAAGCAAAATAAAATAGATAAAAGGAAATAGGGAAGAAGACCTTTTGCAACAGAGAAGGGAACCGAGAAATAAAGGGACAGCGAAGGGGTAGGGAAGGAGATGAATCAAGAATCAAGGTGTGTCACTCCCACGGACCAGCTCCCCACAAGCACTGTTAACACTACGTACTGAAAATGTGCACTAAGAAAAATAAACATGGAAAAAATTAACATCGAAAAGAATTTCTAGCTTGCGACAATGTCCACAACCAGGGAAGCCAAGAGTCTGCCCTAGAAATTCCTCAAATCATGGCCCATATCATGTATTTTACTCTGTATTCCAGAAACCCACCTTAAAAAACTTACCTTTTGGTGTTATCCAATCTTCATGGCTTAGGGCAGTGATGGCACACATATTAGGGACCAAGAGCCTGAACTGCAACCGCAAACCCTCTTATTTATCACAAAATGTGAGCACTGCAGTTATACCTGAGGGCTCAGCAGCTGGGGTGCTGCTGTGGCAACATGGCTCACACATCGGCAGAGGCTCTGCTGCCTGCTGCAGCTCAGCTCTGTCTCCATTGGCTTAGGACAAAGCTGTGCTCTTACTTCCTACCCAAAAAAATGGAAAACAGCTGCTGAACATTCTCTGTATTAAGATTCCTTTGATTTGGGCAGTTATTTAAACATTGTCCTGATACTTGTTCATTAAACTAGTTCACAGTATAAAAGATATCATAAGAAAATCTTAGAATAAAGAACAAAAGCTAACACTGGCTCTAGAAATTAAATCATTCTCAACATACCCACACGAAGGTTGAGAAGAAACCTATAATGAATAAAATTCCTTTCCTTTATAGGACAGTTTCTCTGTTTATAATGCTTACTACATAATGCATTATCTTTGTGATAAATGAAGTCTTTCTGGGGCTGATTATATTATACGTGGGAAGCTAATTGCTGACAAATATTTTCATTTAGTGACACAAACGTTCCAAACAACTCCACAAGAAGAGAGTTTCATAACACTCCCATTTTTGTTTCCATTTGGTTACTGTCTTCGTGCATGAGTAGAAGCAAACTAAATCAAGTAACCATAAGTCATTCTTTAGCCGCATTCCTTGTCCTATTTATTTTCTTAGACTTGAGCATCTTGTATATCTTGGAACCCATCTCCTGGTTGCCCTGTGGCAGCCTGTTATCATTCTTGTGATGCTAATCCCTGTCCACCCAACCCTTCAACTTCAAAATTCTAGATACTTGAAGACCAATTTCAGGCACTCTCTCTTCATCCTGTGCTGTCCTGCTAGAAGATTTTTATCCACATATCTCAAAAATTTATATATGCTTCTAGACCTGGCCTCTGGTGTCCAGACATGGTGTACCTAATTCTCTGTGTGACATTTCCATCTGGATGCCTATGTGGCACATAGAACTCCACCTTTGTCAAAAACTGAATTTATGATGCAAAGACCCTAACCCGATCCTGATGTTCTCTTTTTCTCTTTTCCATTCTCTCTCTGACTCCCCGCATGTAATCCCAAATAACCTAACCACCAAGATTCATGATCTCCTAAATACTTTAAATCTACCGCTTGTTCTTCACCACAGTCACCAACCTACACACTGAAGCAGGATATTGAGTAGGACCTTCTTGCTGCCAAGAAGTCACCCATAGCTCTTGAAGAAAGGTCTTCTCTTTCCTGCATGCACAAAATGCTGAGGTGCCTCTCCCAAACTATGACAGAAACCATGAGACTGAAGTTGTCAAAAAGAATAGGAGGCTGGCATCTCGTCCCACAGTGGCTGCCCACTTACCCAAGGTCTCATGGATTTGCCCCTGCATTTGCCAGAGCAGAAGAAAAGAATCAGCTAAAGGCAGATGCAGAGCTGTGATGGGGCTGGCAATGGAAGAGCCTGAAGGCTACTTGGAGCATTGAGCAAATATGAGTTTTTCACAGTCCGAGTGGATGTCCACATGCTTGATGGGAATCCCAGGCCAAGGAGCTGCCCACGGCAGATAGTAGGTGGGAGGTCTGAAGAAGTAATAGCACACATGTGAGTTCTCCATGAGCATCCAAACCAGCTACCTTCCTGTGCCTCTACAAGGTGTAGAGAGTTATCACTTTTTGTTACAATATTTGCTGATAGAAACATTTTAAGAAAAGATGCCCTCCTAGATAGTTTGAAAACAAACAAAAATGATTAATGCTATCTGAAGTCTTACAAATCAAAAAGTTTTGAAGTAAGAAAATTAAATTCCACTCATCTATGAGAAGAAAAATTAAGCAAAATCGTACAACTAAAGTTTCATTAAAGACTAAATGTAATAAGAAAAACCCATGGATCCTTCTTCAGCAGTTACCGAAGCCTGTATCCTAGTGCTTTTAATGAGATGTTTCACTTGGGGTAAACCAACAGGTATCATAAGGCTGTAATCCACCAAAATATACCAACATAACAATGATTTATAACTTCAATAATGAGAATGACAAAAGACATAGTGTACTAGTCAATGTTATCCCAGGCCATGGTCATTCTTTGAACCAAAAGTCAAGCTAATAGTAAAATACCTAACTCTGAAATGAGAACACAGCTTCATAAATGTCATAAGCATCTTATATAAAGTTAGACAATGTAATCTTTTTAGAAAGTACTGCATTTTCCAGACGAAGTGTTGGCAAACTGCATGCAAAACCATGGATGAACTCCAGGTTAGCGCCTCTGTTTGTAAATAAAGTTTTATTGGAATACAGCCATGGTCATTTATTTACATATAATCTACAGCTGCTTTCCCAGCAGAACAGCACAGCTGAGTCACAGTGACAGGGATTCCATGGCAGGTGGGACTGTATGGTCCACAAAGCCTACATACTTACAGGAAACACTGCTGACTCCCGCTGGATGCAAAACAATATTTCCATGTCTGCTGCCCTTAAAAAAAGAGTGCCTAGTACCAAAGCCCTTGCTGGTGTGACTCAAGGGAGGGTGAGTGTTTGAGGAAGATAACCTAACTCAAACTGTACCCAACAAAAGGAAATAATCTTAACTTTTTCCTCAGCACTGGGAACTGATCCTCAGGAACACTGAGTTACATTCCCATCTTTACTTCATTTATCTTATATGTTATTCTTTTATTCTGAAACAGGGTCTGGCAGCATCCAGGCTGCACTTGAAATTGCAACCTTTCTTCCTCACCCTCCTGAACTGCTGGGCAGATAGACATTTCTTTCCTCTGTGCAGTTAACAATAGCTCATTTTGATCCAGTCACATTTTTCATAGCACAAGCCTGACTATACATAGTTTCTCTTAAAGTCCTGTTTAATTAAGCTTGTCTTAGTCTAAGAACAGATTATGAGCCTCCTTTTCAATTCCTCTTCCAAATAAGAGTCTAGATCTTAGTCCTTTTGGTCCTTTTTACTGTATACATTCACTAAACCATGTTCCATCTGTCACATTACTTAAAGCAAAAGTACTATGAAAATTGTGAATTGATATTCAATATAATAATAATGCCCAGCATTCACCAAGGGCTCACTATGTGCAAGGCCTTACTCTCAGATTGCAGCACTCAGTCCAGTTCTGCAAGAAACCTGCCTCCCCTTCTGCTACAGACACACCTCCCCTGCCCCAGAACCCTTAGACAGCCCCTCTGTGCTTTTCACTGACTTCACACCAGTGAGCCAGCCCGAGGGAAGCCGCTGCGGATGGTGGGAGAGCACCAGGAGGACAGGAACCTGGGTTCCCAGTTGCACTTGGAAGGGAGCCCCCAACAAAGCTCCTTGTTTCGGACTCCGTGTGACTGAGAGATTAGACTTCCCACTGCATGACACTTAAAGCATTTTGAGAACTGTTTGTTAGAGTAACTATCATAACTGAAGTGATTATTGCCATTTAATCAAGGAATGTTTTGGGTTAGGGATAGAGCTGAGTGGCACAAGTGCCTGCCTGGCAAACGCAAAGTCCTGAGTTCTGTTACCAAGATAAAAGGAATGTTTTTTATTATTATTACTATATATGCGTACTATCTATGCATAAGCACTAGTCATTTCTGCTAAATCAGCAGAGTAACTTGTAAAAATACAGCAAGTCGAGCATTTGCAGCTTTCACATGACAACATCTGCAGCAGGTTTCTTTTACTCCTAGATCTTAGAATGTACTATTTGTTATTGACATTTGAGTAAGTCATTTGAAATAGTAAACATCCTTATTAAAACCAGGGACATTAACTATGTTACAGAGAAGAATGTGAACTATAAAAGCATCAGTAATAGCTTGTGAATTCAGATAAAGCATGAAGTTGCTTAGTAAGTCATAGACTTTTTGGGAATGAGGTACTGGGGATTGAAGCTAGACCTGTACACTCAGCAATATATCAAGCCGTGTTTTTATTTTTGGAGTCAGGTTTTCACTAAATCACTAAGTTGCTCAGGCTGGGATCAAACTTGGAATCCCCCTGCCTTGGCCTCCCAGACTCCTGGGATTACATGTGTGCACCACCACACCCGGCTGACAGGGCATATTCATATTCCTGACAGTGGGATGGCATTTGCATTAATTAACAAAGCAGCAAAAATCTACTTAAATTATAATGTTAATTCTTACAAGATGGTACATAGTTTTAGTCAAAATGAAAGGCCTCTGGAATATCTTTTCTTTGTTGGAGAATTATAAAACAATGATATTTTAAAAAGGGGCAAACCATTGCCTTCAAATCTGAGCTTTATTTTAGAACGACTTTGGATATTTTGTGCCACTTAGATTGGAATTTTTTGTATATTTTTGACTTGGCAAACATAGAATAAAACAAGGGCCAGAAACTTTCTTTTTCCCTTTCCCATAAAACTCTTGCCACTACAGCCCTCTCCTTCTAGCAGCTTTATTCAGTTTAGGAGAGAGATTAAAATAAACGGGATGTTTGAACAACCACGAAGGAACTGCCTGGGGTTACTCTTAATGATCTCAAAAAACATTCCAGCTGACATACCCCTGTGTGGATGCCAGGAGGGAACAGGGTTGGCAGGGGTGGAGAGGAGAGATGGGCGGGTTTCACTATGCCGCCTCAATCCAGTCCTCCCCCTCAGGGACTGTGCATGGTCATTGTGGCCTGTACGCCCCTGGCCTAGAGTGGAGCTCCTCACAGTGGCCCGATAGGCTTACTTCCCCCACCCCCTTTTTTTCTTTCCTCAAGATACCCACAACCGAAAGTATGAACCTGGTATTCATACTGCTTTGCATGTTTCGCCAGGTCCCTTCTCTTCTCCTCGGTGCTGTCCTCGAGCACAGCACCGAGGTCATCAGTCTAGGACAGCCAGGTCAGTGGGTGCATGATGGACCCTGCAAGAGCCCTGCCTGCCCACTCACCTACCTCCCAGCAGGCCTCCCCCTTCCTCTCAGTGGCAGCACACCTTCATTCCTAGCCAGTAGGCAGGTGCTGTGCAAGCCGACAAGGACAGTGCTTAGGCCTAAGCCAGGGTGCAGGAGGGTAGAAGGACATGCAGTGCTGGGTCAAGGTGTGATCACAGGGTCTTGGCTGCCAGGCGCTGCTTGGGCCCCAAAGTTCCTCGACCACTGACAGCAGCAGCAGGGCCAGGAGTATCTTCCTCTTGGCCACTGAGCAGCAGCTGCCCCTTTCTGACACAGCCCTCAGGAGAACCATTCCGCTCTAATTGCTAAATGTGATAACACCATGATGGGGCAGGGAACATATTGAAATATTTGACTGACTCAGAAACTCCACCTCTAAAATAAAAGCTGTATTCATTTGCATTAAAAAACTAAATGAAATTCTGCCATAAGACTTAGTTTGTCCATATTAAAAGTATCGTCTGTCTGCCAGAAGGTGACCCACAAAGACTTTATGAGGAGAAGACAGGTCCATTCCTTCCTTCCTTGACTCAGGGCTTCTTCGATCTGCCAGTGTCAGATGAATAAACAGCTTTGCACCTCAAGTGTATGAGTCAGAGGATACCTTTACCTTCTCCTGTTCCGTGGCAACCTTCAGTAATTGATGCCAATGTTTAATACAGCAATGAAAGGATAAGTTAATTCCCTCATCACCTCAGAGCAGTACACCTAGTCTGTGTCCTCTGCTGCCTGTTGCTTCGTCATGCAAAAAGGCATGCACACAGTGCAGATGGAATGAAGGTAAGTCGTCATCTCTTCCACTCTATGTGGTATCTCAAAAAGAAGGTTCTACTGAAAGGCCACCCATGCATGTGTGCCTCCTCTTTGGTCCATCATTTGCTGGCCAAATCCATGAATATTCACCATGTCAAGGCCTTGCCACACACTCCGTGGGCTGCCTCTTCTCCATCCCTCAGACCTTTACGGTGGGGTTTATTTACAAATATTCTTATTAATACCATTCACTCAACAAAGATTCAGTCCTGAACTGTTACAGATAAGTTTGGATAGATGACCTAGGACAGGCTTTCATTACTCTATTTTGTTTCCAGAATTTCTCAAATCCTGTCCAATTTCCTGACATTATCAGATATTTCTGCACAGTGAATACAGTTTCATGTAACTGTCACACATGGATGCTCTGCTTTCAGCCCAGTTCTGACCTGACCCACTGGAGGTGCATTGTGAACAAGATATCACTCCTACCCTGAAGAACCCAGCAGGCAAGCATGTGATAGCAAACAGTGGCAAGTAAGGTGTGCACAGAAGCTTAGCAGAAGGCTTGGAGCATTTAAGAAAGAGAGAAAGATGGAGACATTCATGGTTTGGCTTGCAAAATTGTGTGACCAGGCAAAGAACACACTATGTCATGTACAAAAGAGATTTTATTAGCATTACTTTATGAGTAGGGAAACTGAGACTTGGAGGGTTCAAATAATGACGAGAATCTGTCTGGCCACAGAGACAATGTCCTTCTGCTCTCCACTTTGCTACAAAGCTCTAGCAAAACCCATGTCTCTCTCTTCCACCAATGTTCTTGATGGGGCTTTCCCCACAGAGGACACCAGGCTGATATGTTGGGGGCAAAGAGCAAGCTTGCATGTGTGTTTGGAAGGAATAACAGGCGTACAAGTTGTGGTACACAAAGCCATTTCAAGGTTAGCTCATATATAGTTACAACTATGGGAAATAATTTAAAAAGATTGTTTTCTTTTTTGTGTGTATTTATTAGGGTGACGAGGAAAGGAGCAGAGGAAATAGATAGCATTACCCCAACCGTCCACTGCTATCATCAGCAGCCCCAAGAAATGCAGAATGAAATGTGAGATCTGGACTTCAAGGGTATGGTTAGAACCTTATGAAATACATTATCAAATCCTGCTGATAATCTCCCTCACCACATAGCAAATGACTGTTTTATCATTACTGTGTGAATTTTCCCATCTCTTCCTCTATCTCATTAACTTCATGTTACCAATTTGGAGCAGCACATCCAGGGCCTGTGAAGCAAGGCACTGACTGAAAATCTAAATTTTGAAAGTTAAGAAATAAAGAGGCACCAGGACCTTGTACTACTTAGGGGTGGGCTCCACAGGAGGCTGTGGGGTCATACGATACGGAGAGGTGGGAAGGAAAGAGCTTGGGCTAGACAGTTCCACTGTCAAAAAGAGCTCAAAGTCAAGAGGAGCACATGCAGAGGAATGTTCTGGGTATTCCAGATGGGAATACTGTACATTGAAGGCAAGAAATGCCTGGGAAATTTTCTTCAATGCTGAGTAACTTCGCTATTGTTCTGAGCTGAAGTATCAGGAGTGGGCTTTTAGGGTTGTCGTTTTCTAAGTGGTTAGTTTCCATGCTGAATACGTTAGGAGGAAATCTGAAAGCTCTGGTGTCTTCACATTATTGTTCTGAGCTTGTCAAATAAGCAGCTGTTGATAGGAGTCAAGCACAAAAATATTTGTGTTCCTAAACTAGAGAAGCACCTCAGAAAGCCTTTGTATTGATTACCATCAGAATTTTATAATTGTAGGTAGGTGTCATGAGGATTTTGCTGGAATCCTAAAGGAAAGAAAAAATGGAAATTTTTAAATGGAGTCAACAAGATATAGTCCATTTTGAGAACGGTGGTAAAATTTTCCCTTTCTCCCTTTCTCCCCCTCTTCCTCTCTTCCTTGTTTCCTCCCTCCCTCCCTTCCTCCCTCCCTTCCTCCCTCTTTCCTTCCTTCCTTCCTTCCTTCCTTCCTTCCTTCCTTCCTTTCAGTGTCTGTGTGGCCATGTGTTTCTGTGTGTGCATGTGTGTCTGTGTAGGCATGTGTGCCTGTGTGATACTGGTCAGGGCGGGGTTTAGGGGGGCAGTCTAAGTGAAGTAACAGACTCTGATTCAGAAGGAGAGATCACACATGCTTAAAAATTAAATGGGAATTTGTGGTTAGACTGAGGAGAGAGGAAGGGAAAAGTTGTTGTTGAGGAAGGGTGCATTGTTGTTTTAGGCTCTGTGCCACTCTGGATGGCTGCCATGATAACTTGGCATGGGGGACCCATCATTTCTTATGTAAGTATTTACAATGAACATATACAATATTTTTAAAAAGAAAAAGAAAGGAGGACACGTACTAAAAGCATATAAATTCTGTCATTGGTGCCCAGTGATAGAAAGAAAGACATAATGGTTGAGACCATAGGTACTACTGGAGAGGACCACAAGAGAAGAAGACTACCTCCAAAAATAAAGAATGCATGAGCACCTCCAAAATATAAGTAGCCATCTCTAGGAAGAGCAAATTAAACCTCACGGATGAGTGTATCATATGTAAGAAATTTCAATGCAAGTGATACAGCCTCAGGGAGATAAGGGAGGGACGGAATTGTGTCTGTAATGTATTGAACACATGCATGCATACACTCACACAGACACAGACACACACACACACACACGCACGCACAAACAGGGAACACAAAGAGAAAAGGATGGCCAACCTGGAGTAAATCTACCCACTATTTTTGTATGCAGTAATTTTCTCAATCAATAGATACTGAAACTATTACTTGAATATGAAGGTCACAGTTCTTTAGTCAGTGTCAACAGTGTTTTATGCCAGGTGACAGTGGCATAGGTGTGTAATCCGAGGTACTTAGGAGGTGAGGTAGAAAGATCTCAAGTCCAAGGGTGACCTGGGCAACATAGCAAGACTTCCTCTTGCTAAAGCCATAGCTCATTGTGACAGTACTTACCTAATACAGCAGCATTCTAATGTCAGTGTGTCTCTTCCATTTCCCTGCCTTGCTCATGGGCCAGCATCACCATTTTAAAGCACAAATCTAGTTATGCTCTTCCTTACAATTCTTTCTTCACTCCCAGAGGGCACATAGTAAAACCCGTCTGATCACTATGACAATCTAGGCTTTTCATGTGCTGAACTCAATGAATTTACCCATCTTCTTTCTGGCCGAGTCAGTTTACCTGCACTCTGCTCACACCCAGTCAATGGGCCTTCTGTCCCAGGTCTTGATATGCCGAGTTCCCAAATCAATGAGCTTCGTTTTCCCTCAAATTTTTCTTTTGTCTTCAATCAACTAAGTCAGAGTCACTTAGCATGGCATTTGGTCATCAAAGTTCCAGGATTCAAAGGTGCAGCAAAATTGTAAGAACCACTTATCTGGCCTCAATTAAAGCATGTTCCTTCCCACATTCTTTTACTTTTGTGTCTGTCTCCCCAGGGCCTCCATCTGCCCTCCTAAGTGAACTATCAACACTCATTTGTTTATGCTTTCCTGCAATAGACATCCCTGTGCCTTCCCTCAGTGAGTGCAAGTCCCCCACCTGTGCCTGCTGCAGCATCACAACAGAGGAAGATGCAGCTGCTGTCCCTGAAATCACCAATGGGCTTTCATAACTTTCAGCCAGCACCTTAGAAGGCTGCCTCTTATAGTTCAATGAGTTAGCAAAAAAGGTAGCCTTATACTTTCTTTTATTATATTAACTTCATATAATTGAGGATCAAAAAAATCCTAAAATCCAGTTGTTCTGAGGACAGAATTTATCCTGAGAAAGTTACTTCGACACTATAAGTAATTTTATAAGTGAAATAACTTCTTCTAGAAGAATGTATATATGTATATGTATGTGTGTGTGTGTGTGTGTGTGTATATATATATATATATATCCATATATGTATATATAACTAAATGGTTAATTTGATTCAAATCTGCATGCACTGGAGGATTTTGCTGCCACTGACATCCAGCTACACATGCATACATGCACACACTAACATGTGTACACACACACTCACGCACGCATACATATGTACATATCCACATACTGTAATCACTTTCCTATCACTGGGACAGAGTCACTCAAAGCAGGAAAGATTCATTTTGGCTCACATTTCAGAGGGTTCCATACACACATAATCATAGGCTCAAAGGCTGAATGGCACAATGGAGGGAAGTGGCTCACCCTGTGGAAGTCAGGGAAGAGAGAGAAGCTGAGGACTGTTAATCCGCCATGACCCACCTCTTCAGACCGGTGCCTGCTGCCCATGAACAGCAACTGTGACTTCATCAGTGGATCAGTAGATTAATCCACTGGTGAGAGCAGTGTCCCCATGATCATGATGCAAAAGCCTCACCTCTGAAGACATGGGGAAGTGGTTGAACCACAGCTGAGCCTAAGGTCAGCAAACGAAGACTAGTGCAAAGCCAGTCCCAAGGACAGAGAATGCTGGGTGTAGACTATATATATGTTGACCTCTAGAACAGTTACATATCTACATGTGTCTGGCCTTAGTGGTTTTTTTTTTTCTGGTTAACTATAGTACAGCTAACTTTGAAAATATTTTGCTATCAGAGATCTCGACAAACACTGAGACCCTGCACTTTGGATCCCATTGTGTGCTTTCTCCTTTTAGTTTACATAAATAAAGACCCTGGGGTTGAGACATAGCCACTGCCTCTCCATCAGAGATCAGGTCCAACCCAGTCCCAGCTTTCCTTTTCTGTATCTTGTTTCTTTATAACCTCACATCACCCCCTCTCAGGACTCCACTCCCTATGCAGGGCATGGCAGATGGCGCCCAGCTTGGGGCCTGAGCACAGGGACACTCAGCCAGCAGAGCTGAGGAGACACTCAGGGGTGTGTGCAGTTAAGATTAGGGCTCTGGATAATTGCTAGGTATAAAGCTACGGGGAATTTAGGGTCTAAGGATTGTTCTTTGTATACTAAAATGCTTACAGCTGTGCTTAAGGTTAGAGGGACATCTATTAAGACTGCAC
Source organism: Dinomys branickii (assembly GCA_004027595.1). Taxonomy (NCBI): domain Eukaryota; kingdom Metazoa; phylum Chordata; class Mammalia; order Rodentia; family Dinomyidae; genus Dinomys; species Dinomys branickii. Next base: position 40,067 of record PVLD010012244.1, on the reverse strand, counting down.
AGCTCATTAAAATTGTTTTGAGTTTGTTCAAGCGACTTGTCTGTGGTTCCTAGAAGAAGAAATTGTAAATTTATATATTTAGGAAAAATGGAAAAACAGCTAAGAGCAAGGTATACTGCTGCTAGGCCAGATAAGATCCCCTCCTTACTTTTTCTACATGGACTCCTGTGACAGAGTGTTTAAATCTGTGCCCACTACAGCAGGTCCAAAATTCATGGAGCTTTTATGTCATGCAGTGCAGGGGTGTGAGTTACTAAAGTCGCCTGAGCACTCTGTGCCTCTACCTAAGGGTCAGGATGAGCCTGATTCATGGCACTGAGTACACTCAGGAGGAATGTGACACTTCTGGGTCAGAGTTTAAAGAAGAAGATGAGGGAGAAGGGTCTGTTGTGCCATAAATGACTATGCTTACATCAGCTAAAGCAACTGAAACAAAATCAAAAGTAAAAGTAGGTCCCTGCACAAGGCAATAAAAAAAAATTTAAAAGTATTTTAGACACTGGAGGTACATCTCAGTCATTTCTAAAAATTACTGGCTTTCTGCCTAGCCTATTGATATTGCCAGTGTGAACCAGTAATAGGTCAAATAAATTACCCTTACAAAAGTGCTTGGCTCCTGAGGTAAAAAGATTTTTTAAAAAAGCTTGATACTTTACATTTTATATTTTAAAACATCTCCTTCTTTTCTATAGCAAACCAACACAAATATATCTAGACTTTTAGAGACCTTTAAAGGGTTACTTAACCAAAAAACCCCCACTGCTTTATAGCAGGAGGCAGGAACCAAAGAGTTACACCACAAAGCCTGGAGCCTGGCCCAGACAAGGAGGTAGGCAGGTCGTGGCGTGAAGACACAAAATTTTGGGAAGACATTCTAGATCTAATCCACAACAGTATCCCCACCTTATCTCCCAAATAAAATTCTTGGTCCCATGAAAATTGTTCCACGTCAACTAGTCTTATATATCCATTGCATTTTGCACTCAGTTTATCCCATATTTATTTTCAAAAAATACAAGTCAAGTCAAAATGTTTATATAATTTTATGGATTGGTATGCCTAAACTCCCTAGCTATTGCATTTTACTCAAATAACTTAAACTTTGTTTTCCCAACTTAAGTATGGGTGATACCTGTCCCTATCTCATAAAGTTATGGTACCACTCAAAGCTCAGGATCCCTAAGGACAGACACTGAAGGTATGTGGCAGAAAAACAGGCCTAACCCCGTCATATTCTGTGTGAAATAGAACAAGGTGACAAGACTGTTCCCAGAGAAAGGTAGAATGATCTCATGGCAGACTCTGGGATTTTTTCTGGAAAGAATAGCTTACTTTGTTTTGCACTTGGCTTGTACTGATACAACTTTAGTGCTTTGTGTACCCTACTAACTCCTTCCAGGGAAATAATAAATTGAATGTAGCAGACTCACTGATGATACTCAGTTTGCAAATGAATTTCCACATCAAAAGAGACCAAGAACAGCTGATCCTAAAACTGAGGCCTGAAGACACGGCAAGCCAGACACAGACCCTCTCTGCCACTAACTGCAGGTGCCCGGATGCCCTCGTGTCCTGGACACAGGACAGTAAAAGAGAGGCTCCTATTTTTCAAACTCATTTACATTGTGGCCTTTTGGAGGAAGAATAGAAGCTACGAAAAGGCCCCCTAATCTTCAGGGCCTGCGTGGACTGTTCTCTACCAACTTCCTATCTCATTCTCACTTATTTCACGTTATAGAAAGGAAGTGCTAGTTACTTGACTGCATGACCCATCAAGGAGTCTCACAGCACCCTGACCAGGTTCCCTTTACATACTTCAGACACGAGAAAAGGATAAAGTCAGCTGTGATCTCAGTGGAATCATCTAATCGGAGGGTGAAATCCTGCTCAAAAGACGAGTGAATTTTAAAACAGCTTTTAAAAATGACTTAGTCTCCGCCGACTTTGTCAGCCCTCCCAATCTGCAGACCCCAGTCTTGTGCCAACACAAGGGCCAGCTGAAGACCAGAGTCAGAAACTGCAGAGAGAACAGCAGAAGAAGCAAGCTGGGCCCATCACGCAGTCTTGGGCTTCAGGTCAGGGTAATTCCAAGCCCAGAGCCACAGAAGCCGGAAGCCGGCTACCTGAGAGGCAGGTACTGCTCCTGGCCTCCCAGACTCTTCCACTGCACAGAAGCATGGTGCTGCATAGCAAGAGCAGACCACTATCAGTACTCATTAGCAAACATTTTACAGCCTAACACTTCATCACAGTGTTGGTGGCACGGCAAATTATGTGAATTCACAGTTAGAATGATCTTAGTATCATCGACAGAATGTATCTAGGAATATATCTAGGAATATCACTTTCTAAAGAGAGACAAATGGCCTTTTACAAGCTTATGTAAAATTGGCATGTTTTATATATATATATACTCTCCAAGTCTTGGTAGTTTTATTAAATATAGAGATAAATTTGCCCTCAGATAAAAGTGAGATATGTAAAGTATGTGACAAAGCACTTAGCACATAGTGCAGACCTAGGCTGTGGCAATTAGTTCAGAAACGGCCCCCCACAACCAGCCAAGATATTTCAGTTTGTTAGTTGCCCAGGTAACAATTCATGTTCCAGTTCCAGTTGCTCCATCTCTTAGAAATGCCTGGTCACTGTGATGCATAAGTGGACACTGTGATGCATATTGTATAAACCAATCCCCAACTGACAAGCCATTCTGCAGCTGTACTTCCTGTTTGCTTACCTCACACTGAAAGGAAAAACTGTACTAGGAAATATATTTTTTTTAAACTTTGTTCTCTTTGAAGCTGCCTAGCTCTGAAACAGTTTTATAGCTCTGTGTTTGCTTTCTTAACCCCCTGTAACCACTAGAGCACAACCAAACATACAGGATGTCTGATTGTAACTGATGGTCATTAATCTAATCCTGTAACCAATGATCTCACCCTGTTAGCTAATTGGAACTGCCAGGCTGCCTGTCCTGCCTTTGTAACCCCTGCTTATGCCTCACAAAATTGCTGGCTAACAGACACTCGCTGCCTGGCTTTTGTTGGTTTATTCAAGCCAGGACCACCGGTGACTTTCTCAGGTGTTGTTCCTTTCCCTGACTGAGTTTTGCTGCAACAATATAAGCCCCAGAGCACCAGTGATCGGGGCCTGATACTCTGGGAATGATACTAATCAATGCCATCAACATAAACAAATCTGCCTCCAAATTCTGGGTGTCAGCTCAGCACTTCTGCTTACCATTCCCATTTATCCATTCTTAATTAAATTGGCCCATTTCTCAATACTGGGATGTGTATAAAGTACCACACTAGCAGCTAAAAGGAGGCTCAAAGGAACACACCAGCGCTTTCCATTGTTGGCTGTCATTCTAGGTCCTGACACCAGACCTGCCTGTCACACACAATGGGTCAAAGGTCACAACTTCTGCAGGGCTCCACATGCATTCTTAAAACTAGTGAATACAGCAGCAAACCCTGAACTACATAGTTCACTTCCAGGACTTAAACTTAGCAACAAACAAAGTGCACATCTTCACCCAACAAGCACAGTAGAGGACTATTTTCTCTTTGCTAAAGTTTTTGATAAAACACGGCTTTAAAATTTTTAACCCCTAGAAAAGTGCAGAGTAGATCAATAAACATACGTGAAGGAACATATGAAAGGTCAAAGAGGTGAGCAGTGCCACACCAAGACCAAGATTCTGGCTTCGCACTGTTGTTATTTTGTGGGGAGCAGTGCTTTCTTCTGAGCACTGTCCAGTGTGTCAGAGGACATATAGCAGCTCCTCCCACCTCCTCCTGGATGACAGATGTCGCCTACAAGATCAAAATCACCCCAGAATGCTGCAAACAAAGGCCTCCAACAGTGGATGCAAAATGGGGAGGCCTTAAACAGCCCAGCGATGGGGCCACACCTCCATCCGAGGACACCAGCTGGCCAGGTGGAATTGGGGCGTCCTGACAGTCCAGCTCCACCTGTGCAGCCTCCACGAGGCACCTCTGCAGCTCCCAGGGGATCCAGGCGCTGCGACTCCACCCAGACCCAGCTGCAGGGCAGAAACTGGACCAAGGAAGGGTGTCCGGGTCACGGAGACTCTAGGCGCCCGGAGTTCAGGGCGAGCTGCTCCCGCTGCAGGCCGCTGCCCCGGTGGGGGCGGTGGGGCTGGGGGCTCACACTAAGGTCAGTGCAGGGCCCACGGTGCCTCCGCGCTCGCTCTCTGGCGCCCCCTTCCGGAAAAGTCCGCTTAGCCCACCGGGCCCAGCCCAGAGCAGTCTGAGTGGACAGCAGGACTAGCTCCGACCCGGGCCTCCGCTCCCGGCCTGCTCTGCCCAGACAGCCGCCTGGGTCCGCGAGCTGGAGGGGTGAGTCTCCCTGCTGAGGTCTCTGTCCCCTTCGATCTAGAACCACTGCGGATGCAGCCGGCTTGCTCCTCTCTCTGAAGCGACGGTCCAGGTCCCTCAAGGGTCTGGCAGCGCGGTCCAGGTCCCTCAAGGGTCTGGCAGCGCGGGAAACACCAACTGCCCATTAACACAACAGGGCCTGGACGGATGGTCCGCTTCTCCCCTGGTCCTGCCGGATCCGCAGTCTCGGTCCGGTCCAGCCTGGCTCCGCCTGGGGAATCCCAGCTCCAGAGCAGCATGCAGGGTGAGGCTTGGCTTCCTGCACGCCTTCGAAGTTTCAGCAGAATTATTTCTGAAAATCAACAATCCTTTTATTCAGTGTACTAAAGCCTCACCTAAGTGACATATCTTCCCTGTGTGGGTTAGTATACAGCGTTTATGGAAACACTCAATGTTATATGACTGGAAATGCATTATATGTTGTTATGAGGACACAGCATATTAAAGAAGAAAAAGAGGCCTCTTTTCAAATGTGAGCAGAGTCTGCATAGTTTAAACACACACTAACATGGCTGAAGTCAGGGAGGTTTGGTGGCGAGCTCCTGTAATCCCAGCACTCTGGAGGCTGAGACAGGAGGATCACAGGTTTGAGCCCAGCCCGGGCAAGTTAGAGACAGTAAGAACCTATCATCAAACTTTGAAACAAGCCAAGAACGTGGCACAGTGGGAGGGCCCTAGGCCCATCCTTGGTGCCAGAAAAAATTGAAATTGCACATTACCTCAGTTTCCCTACCCATTTGTCAGTTGCAGAACACCTTCATTGCTTGCACATTTTGGCAATCGTGTAATGCTGCTATAAACGTTCATGTGCAGGATTTCATGTGAGCACAGGTTTTGGCTCCTTTGGGTAATGCCTGCCTGAGTGGCTGAGCTGGAGCTCATTCACACATGCAAGACTCCCGAGGCGAACAGGCGTTCCAGCCCCGGAAAGAACTAGAACAGGAGAGGCGAGCTAGTTCCTCCTGACATCAGCTTGTTAAGTGAGTAAATAAATGCTCCACAGTGGTTGAGCAGCTCCTTCTCCTCCCACCCAGAGAGACGGTTCCACCTGCCTGCAGCTTTCTGTATATTGTTTCTCTATTTCTACATCCTCTCGTTGTTCCTCTGCTACCCAACTTCGAGAGCTGCTCGGCAAACATCAAGGGGGCTTCTCAACCGTACTGTAACTATACGTTTAATTTTGTAAGAAACTGCTAAGCTGGGCCGCTTTGATTCCCAGCAGCACAGAACGACTCACCTGTTGTTGCACTTCCGCTGGCGCTCTGAGCCATCCCCGCTCCGGACTGCGTCAATCCAGTGGAGACACAGTGCTCTCCGGTTGACGTTTTCACCTCTCTTTCCCTAGATGACAAATGATCAATGTCTCGTGCGCGCTGCTCTTCTTTGGTAGCACATCTACTTGATTATTTTGTGCACTTTGAATCGGGTTGTTTTCTTATTGTTGAGTTTGGGGAGTTGTTTGTTTACGTTATGTACAACAAAAAGTGGATACAATCTGTCCTCTTTATCAGTTGTTTGAAGATTTTCTCCCAGTCATTGCCCGCATTGTCATTCTTTTAAGTTTCATTCACAAAGTAAATGTTTGAATTTGGTTTCTGTTTTCTTACTTATTTATTTATTTTTTTGTACCGAGAATCAAACTCAGGACCTCGAGGTTGCCAGGCAGGTGCTTGTGCTGGTGAACTATATCCCCGACCCACAAAGTAAGTGTTTGAATGCTAATGAAGTCCAACCTCTCAATTTTTCTTTCATGGATAGTGCGTTTAGTATTGTATAAAAAAGTCATTATCAAAGTCATACATCTTCAGTTATTTTCTGAGCATTTTATAGCTGTACAATTTCCATTTTTACCTCAGATTTATGTTGAGTCAGTTTGTGTAAGTCTTATTTTTTTGGATGTGGATGTCAAGTTGCTGTCCCACTGTTTGTTGAAAGGATTATTGCTGTCTATTGATTGCTTTTGTCCTTTGTCAAAAGTCTGTGGAGGTCTGTGTCCAGGCTCCCTGCTGTGACCCACTAGTCAGTTTCTTGGTTCTCTCGCCTATAATACCAGGCTGTCTTCATGACCGTAGCTCTAAGTTCACTCAGGTCAGCTCAATTTTTTCTCTAACTGTAGAAAAAGTTATTGAGAGAGGTAGTTCCTCAGAGATAGGAGGGAACCCAAAAGTGGATCGCCCTAATCATGTCAGTTCTTCAACTTTCCTCCTTCAAGATTCTGTTTGCTATCCTGGGTCTTTCACCTTTCCATATAGACTTTAGAGTCAGTTTATCAATATACACAAAGTAGCTTGTGAAGACTTCTGTTGGAATTACATTGAATCTTTTTTTTTTTTTTTTTTTTTTGGCGGTACTGGGGATCGAACTGAGGACCCTGCGCTTGCTAGGCAGGCGCTTATTCCACTGAGCTATATCCCCAGCCCCTACATTGAATCTTGACATATTGACTCTTCCTCTGTTTATGTATAGGACATCTTTTCATTTATTTAGATCTTTGATATCTTTCATCAGAATTTTCCTCATACAGATTTTGGACATATTTTGGCAATTATTTTTGGTAGTAGTCAATGCTTACTACAGTCAGACGTAGAAGAGTGCAGATGTCTGTCTGTGTGCTGGAAACCCAAAGAATCCAGTCAAGGGCTTGGAGCCTGGGGCAGTGTCCCCAGGGCAATGTCCCAGCAAGTCTGAATCAGGGACCTGCTCTACAAAGGCCTCAGGGCCAGTGTGGAAGCTAGAAAGTCTGTGCCTCTGTGGTGAAGGATCAGTGCAAGAAGTCTGAGTGATCTGCACTTGAAGCTGGCAGATGAGCTCCAAGATGAAGATGAGTGTTAGAGGTCTTTGGAAGGAAGACAGCATCCAAACTCCTTTGAAGAAAAACCACCTGAGAGCAGCTTCTTGAGGAAAATTAGCAGCCAGCAACCTTCCCTTCCTGTTTCCTCTTTATGCCATTCCAGAGACAGTCTTCAGGTGGGGTTTTCATGCCCAGAATCACACTGATTCAGTTCAGCTACAAATGATATTGTATTTTTTATTAAATTTTCTAATTGTTTCCTGCTGGTTTATAAGAAAACAACTGAGTTTTTTTTTTTTCCATGGAGACAGCATCTTGCTATGCAGTTCAGGCTGGCCTTGAACTCGCTATGTAGCCCAGGCTAGCTTCAAACTTGCAGCTATCCTCCTGCCTCAGCCTCTCTAGTGCTGGAATTATAGGCTACACCACCATGCCCAGCTCCATTTTCCAATCTTAATGACAAATATACTTACTTAAAATAACACTCCAGTTCTCCAGATCATAGTAACTTATTTAAACTTATGTATTGACTAATGATCTTAAAGTTTGATCCATGATATTTATGTATGACTCTTACAGCATATAATGATATTTCAAGAATATTACTGCATTCCCTGATACACACATAGGTATTGCATATGATCAACACCCAAAGGCAATTTTATAATTTGTTTCATTGTTTCTGGATCATTGATACTGTACATTATCCCAAGCCTCTTCCTGAAAATAGAGACAATATTTATACTGCTCCCTGTCTCTTCATAATACAGCCCACTGATAAATTACTAATCTCCTGAAGATACCCAGTACTCCCAAATGTTCTCTAAGTTTTAAGGAGAGGGCCACTAAAAGACCAAACTGACAATGTGTCTTGATGGGTGAATGGCTGAATAGCGGTCAAGTTACCATTAATTTAAGTTATACAGAGTGAATAAAATGCTGCACAAGTCAAAACCAGTTTCTGTCATTCTCTGTCCTTCAATGTTGGTTCAGTAAATTCCCTGAGGAACTGTATATCTCAGAATTTCCTTCTAATTACCTCATTGTTTTGTTTTTTGCCTTTGGTTTAAATCAGGTGAAACCCGAGATTACTTTTCGTTGACTTTAAATTTGATCAGTACCCATCTGGACTTACAAAGATGAGAAGGTCCCTGTATGTGAGCCAAAATATATATTTTTATTTTGCTCAGAGTTCTATCATATTGAGAAATAATTCCAAAATGGTAAATGAGTAGTCAAGAATATTTAATATTTCCTATGTTCTTTCCATGATTGTAATTTCCTTTTATTTGACTTTTTGGGAAGCTGTTATAACTCTGATGAAAGAATAACTTTCTCTTTTATTTATGGCAATCTGAAAATTAGAGTCCTTTCAAGACAAGCATGATTTTTAATGATAATAAAAGAGAAACAAGGAAAATAGAAACAAGTTATACACAATGAAGTTAATGTTCTCCCAAAGTCAAGCACTGTGCACTATTAGCATCTAATTGCCATTAGTATGACTCGGGTTTGCCCTTTAAGCAAATAAACATGACATCACAGTTAGTGCTTGAAAGCTGAGGGCCTTCTGTTATTTTATCCTTTAGTGCAGGCCTTAGTTCTGTCCTGCTTGTTCTCCACGGGGTACATATCTCAGACCTGCAGAAAATGTGTCTAGACAGTGGTGGCACCCTGGTATTAAGTCAGAATATCTTTGTGTCACACTCTGGAGTTACAGTACACACTTCCTTTTAGTTGCTCTCTTTAGGACATGTTTGTGCTGCATAGTAATATCTGTCTTGGGGACAGGTGTGTGCACACCTTGCATTGCTGCCATTTGTACTCACTTTGCTGCTTTCTCACCCTCTCCCTCACCCTAGATCCCCCTCCATCTCCAAAAGTCTACTTCTCTGTTTCTTACCATCTCTGTTTTAGTTTTCTATTTAAAATTATTTATACTTTGGGGTTTTCCTATAAGAAAAACAATGTTATATTTAACCATCTATGTCTGACTTATTTCACTTAGTAATTATGCCATCAAGATCCACACATTTTCCTATCAATGACTCAAATTTATCATTTTTATGGCTGAGTAATACTCCACTATGTGTGTATAGCATATTTTTCCTTATTCCTTCTTTTGTGGACAGGCACAGAAGCCACTTTCATAATTGAGCTATTGTGAATTGGGCTGCTGTAAACATAGGTATGCATGTATCACTGTAATGTAATGGTTTTAACTCTTTCAGGAAGATACTCAGAAGAGCTATAGCTGGGTCAAATGGAATTCACATGTTTAGTTTTTTCAGGAATCTCCATAATAATTGCCAAAGTAGTTTTCATAGTTAATATTCTCACCAACAATGTAGAAGGAATCCTTTCTTCCCACAGCTTTGTTGGCTTGTATATATATGTGTGTGTGTGTGTGTGTGTGTGTGTGTGTGTGCATGTGTGTATGTATGTATATATATATATATTCCTCTGTTTGATGAGCAGCTGGCAATTTTCCTCCATTCTTTTTGCCTCTTTGCTGTGTTGGTTGTTTCCTTCAGTGTGCAGAAGATCTTTAATTTGATAATCCCATCTACCAATTCTCGGTATTATTTCTTGTGCAGTTGGGGTTCTGTTCAGAAAGTCAATGCCTATGCTTATGAGTGTAATAAGTTTACCAGTTTTGTTTTCTAGTAATTAGTGTTTCTATTTTTAATGTATTGATGGATTCATCACTGAATTTTTCCAGAACTTCATGCAAGAACTAATGCCAATACTCCTCAAACTGTTCCAGAAAATCAAATGAGAAAGAATACTACAAGTCTTATATTTTGAAGCTAGTATTACCTCAATACCCAAACTGGACAAAGACTCAACAAAAATAAAACTACAAGCTGATTTCCTTAAGTAATAGATGCAAAATTCCTCCAAAAATACTTGCAAAGAGAATGTAATTCCAATAAACACACTAACAGTGTTCTTCATAGCACTAGGAAAAGCAATGTAAATATATATAGAGAGCCCAAAGAGACTCACAAAAGCCAAAACACTCTGTAAAAAGAAAAAAGTAGAAGATAATACAACCTCAGGTTTCAAATTATACTAGAAAGCTACAGTGATTAAAAACAGTATTGTACTAACACAAAAGTAGAAAAGTTGACCAGCTGAAGAGAATTAAGAATGTAGGGAAAAAATATGCAGTTTCTGCTAATTGGTTGTTGACAAAGTGGCCAAAAGTGTGTTCTAGAGAAAACATGACCTCTTTATCAAATGGTGCCGGGAAAACTGGTTATCCCCATGTGGAAGGGTGAATCTACACCTATATGTCTCATCCTCTACTAAAAGCGAATCAAGATGTTTTCTCATCAGCATGTAGAACATTCTCCAGAAAAGATCATGTGACAGGCAACAATAAAATCTCAACAGAACTTTAAAAATTAAAATATTATCTTTTCTAAGCACATGGCAATAAAACTAGAAATTAGTAACAAGAAAAAATTAGAAAACATGTAAAACATGTAAATTAAACAAATTGCTTTTGAACAACCAATAAATCAAAAAGAAATCCAGAAGGAAGTTTTTTAAGTTTTTGAAATAAATATGAAGACAACAACATACGACACCTATGGAATGCAGAAAGAAGTATGTAAAAGGCAGATTATTTCGACCAGTGCCTACATCAAAAAAACAGAAAGATCTCAAAGGAACGCCTATCACTACATCTCAAAGAACTGAAAAAATTAATAACAATTTAGTATAAGGAAAGAAATTACAATAAGAACAGAAAAAAATGAAGTGGAGACCAAAGGGAATATCAGAGACAATGAACCATACATCCAGTTCTTCAAGAAAGTAAACTAAGTACAAACCTTAACTACGATAACTAAGAAAAAGGGAAGGCTCAAATAAAATCAGAAGTGAAAACTGAGACTTTAAAACTCACGTGACAGAAGTATAAAAGGTTATTAGATATTATTAGGAACAATTGTATACCAACAAATTTGATAACCTACAAGAAATAGACAAATTCCTAGATGCATGCACCTTATCAATACTGAATTATAAAAAAGGGAAAACCAGATCATAACAATAACAAGACTGAATTAATAATTTTGTAAACCTACCATCAGAGAAAACACCAGGACCAGATGGCTTCACTGCTGAATTCTAGCAAACATTAACAGAAAGAAGACCAATTCTCCTGAGTAATGTGAAAAAGTGAAGAGGCAGGAATTCTTCTAAATACATCACTCAATGCCAATATTACCTTGAACTAAAACCAGATAAAGACACACAAAAAATACAATTACCTTAGATGTGAAGATCCTCAATGAAATACAAAGCAAATTGAACGAAAAAATTAAATAAATTATGTAGCATGATCAAATGGAATTCATCTGAAGGATGCCAGGGTAGTTCTCCAAGTGCAGGCAAAGCATTTCATAAAATTTAACATCACTTTCTAATATACTGAACAAATTAGGTACAGAAGGAATGCACCGCAACACAATATAGGTCACCTATAATAAGCCAACAGTTAACATTATACTGAGCAGGGGAAAGCTGAAAGATTTCCTTTTAAGATCTAGAATAATGTAAGGATGCCCATTTTCATACTTGTGTTGATCATAATTTTGGAATTCCTGGACAGAGCAATCAGGAAAGAACAAACTGGAGGCATCCAAGTGGAAAAGAAGCCCCATGGGATCTATATAAATTCAGTAAAGCTGTAGGTATAGGATACAAAATCAACATTCAGAAATGGTCTTTATTACTAGATGCCAATAGCAAAATAGCTGCAATAGAAATTAATAAAGAAATTCCACTTATGATAGCTTCCAAAATAGTAACAAAGTACCTAGGAATAAATGTAACCCAAGTGGTGACAGAACTCTACAATGAACACTATATAGAACACCTTCATGAAAGTAATTGATGAGGAGATCAAAAAGTAGAAAACTGTGTTCATGATTGAAAAGATCAACATGCAAACTGTATAAAAATAATACAAATGACATTCTTCCCAGAACTACAGAAAATCCCGAAATTTATATGGAAGCACAAAAAACTCCAAATAGCCAAAGCTTTTTGAGCAATAAGAGCAAAGTGGGAGATGTTGCGTACCTAACTTCAAAATTTGCTACAAAGCTATATGTGATGGTCCGCTTGACTTAATCATAAGACTCATGGAAAAGTGATTGGGTCATGGGGTACTCCACTCTGATGTTCATAGCTGAAGGTACATTTAAGAGGAGGAACCAGAAGAAATATTTTGAAAGAACTTACCATAAAGAAAAGACAAATGCTTGAGGAGATAGAAAAGTTTAACCTGATTTAAACATTATATAACATGTACATTCATCAAAGTAGTCACAGCAACCCATACAACTTAATATGTATAATTTTTATTTTTTATGTATCAGTTAAAAATAAATTTGAGGATCTGGGAATACAGCTCATACTCAACATGCACAAGGTCTTGAATTTAATCTCTAACAAAGAAAGAAGGGTAGAGAGAGGAAGGAAGGAAGGAAAGGGGAGGGAAGGGGAGGGAAGGGCAGACAGATGTCACTCAGTAGTAAAGTGGTTGAACAGTATGCGCAAGACTCTAGAAGAGAGTAAGAAAGGAAGGAAAGGAGAGAGAGAGGGAGGGAAGGAGGGAGGATGATTCTTCAATGCTAAAAAGATCTGTTAGTGTGAGAACACCCTTCTGTCAAGATTCAAATCTTTTTTAAAACAATGTGAACTCTGAAAGAGAAGGAAGAAAAAGTAGCACATGATTGTGACCAAACAAAGGAACAGACAAGTGGAAGGGGCCAAGTCTAGCAGTCAGGAGAATACTTGGGAGGTTATGGCTGTAGTTCATGAGAAAGATGATGGTGACTAGGAGAAATGTGAACCAGTAAGTTTGGAGATCCGATGTAATATCAACCAATCCATTAGCAGCAATCAGATTGGAGACATATTTCACGAGCAGAGTCAATATAATTTGACTTTGAGCGAATGGAGTGAGTAAGGGAGGTATTGAATGTTGTTCTCAGATTTTTGTCTTGGGCAGCTAAAATTTTGGAGTGCACTTTGCTGAGACAGTGAGCACAGGGATGTGAGAGGGATGTGGGGGAGATGTGTGTTAGAGTAATTATCTTCATTGTGATGATAGAAAACCAAAATGTACAATCAGAAGCTATATGATCTAGCTTAGATCATAGATCGAAAAAAGCTACCTGAAAATAGTAATAGAGAGACACCACCACACTGTCAGCCTTAAGGTCTACAGTATGGTAGGGGATTACATTCAAAAGAACCAGTTTTAATTAAGCCAAGATCATAGGAGATTTCTGAGAAAGAGTGTGGGGGAAATTGCTTCTAGAACTCCTGCCCCAGAGAGCTATAAATATGCCATCATCATCACCAACAGCAACACAGACCAGAAACAGTCTTATCCCTTTCTTATATTTAATATTGTTTTTAGAAACATTTGGTGTGGTTCTTATTCAAGTTTAAAAGATGTAAATCAAGACCTCATCTTATGCATGTATCATTTTAGAGCTTAAAGGACCCTTAAGAGTCACAGAATTTCTTGAATGAAATTGTAATAAAAGTTATACTCTTACTGACAGCTAAGTTAGTCAGAGAGGGATTGTACCCTTGAGGAAGTCAGTATGGAAGAAGAGACTCACCAACACTATGGCCTGGAGGTGAATCTGAACTGAGACAAATGTTACGGTTTGTGTCTGGATGTCCCCTCAAAGCCTGATGCAGTCATGGGGTGGCTTCTAGAGTTTGTAACTGATCCATGGTCCAATGCTGAGTTTATGGATGTGAGTGCTACACCTGCCCTGGGGCAGGTAGCTTGCATACAATATAAGGGAGGGCAAGAGGCTTGTTCACACTTCTCTTCCCTTATGCACTTGCAGCTTTGCTGTTTGCTGCCGCCATGGACTGTTGCCCTCTGCTGTGTGTGACTCTGCCTTGGAATCAGCTGAGTATGGACTGAAACCTCCACAAACTGTGAGCTAAATAAACCTGTCCCTCCTTAATTCTGAGCATCAGGTATTTTGTCTCAGCAATGTGAAAAAAGCAACCAAGACACCAGGTCTCAAGATGGAGACACAATACCCAGGCCTGAAGATCTTCCTACAGGTAAACAGGAGCATAAGATTATACTGCAGTTAGCAAAACCTGGTCCTGTGAGACCAGGTAGATGGGTAACCAGAACATTTGGACCCATAGTCCCTTCCCAGGAAGGCTTTTGCCATTTCCATGTGCCCTTGTTACATGATTCTCTTCCCTATTGGATCAACATTAGCTAAGTGACTATACTTGTAAATCCTATAGGTTGACTGTACTTTAACCCACCTCATGCCCACCTTGTGATTTTGCTGCACAAGTTACCCTTGACAAAGAGCTTTAGTAGTCTCACACATTTGAGACCTCCCACCCACCAGAAATCCAGGAGCTATTCTTCCTTTTATTTCCTATAAAACTCTCCTAACCTCCTCCTTTTCTTCATGACTTCATTTCTGTATGTTGTGAGACCAGGCCCCATCACAACACTATCCAAGTACAGATCTCCATACAACATAGTTAATGCAATCTTGATCTCTTCATATGTCACATAAAGTAAAACTTTCATCTTCTGCGATGTGAGTGAGGGATCAGAGACACCAGCCTGAAAGGCAGGAAAGTTCATTTCTTGTCTCTGAGACTTTTTAACTGCAGTGACCCTTAGCCATACATTTACTCCAGAGATGGGGGCCCACCATGAGGTTGCATTAGATCCTTTCAGATTCTGTCTACCTAGAAATCCTTTCAAATGGAAACAGTCTGCTTTGGAGCAGTAACACAATGGGGAATTCCAGCTTGATGAATTTTAAAATACTAAATTTAGATTTCCAAACTTGATTTTACTTGTCCCTTCAAATATTTAGCTCATGTCTTTATGAATTCAATAGACAAATTAGCTCTGGTTTTTGGTAATTAAAAGAGGCTAAAAGACAGAAGCAACTGTTTGTAAATGATACATGATTTTATACTAGTACAAATCATCCTAAAGCACTTTTACTAATGTATCAGGATGCATTTTCATTAATGTATTTAGTATGTTGAGGAAGGCCATTTACATTCACAGTACAGAGTGTTGTGTGAAAGATAGTATTTTAGTGACCAACAAAAATATTCCGTGTTTTATGAAACCATATGTTTTGCAGCTTAATATATTCTGATCAGACTTTTACCTTCATCAGTTTTTTTTCCTCAGTTCTCATTCTAGTTTTCCATAATTGTTATTAGGATAAATTTTCACTCATAAAGTTCCCTCACCTGAGAAAGTCTCTATGCACTTTCTAGCAATGGATTATATGTTTACCTTGGCATTATCTATTATGTCCCTAAAATAAAATTTGCGAGATTTTACTTATATTTCTCCTGTGGTTTAGAGCTCCCTTTCTTCCTTCTAAGTATTATTTTACCTCTCATAAATTTCTCCCTTGCGATCTGTTTTCTAAAATCTGAACTGAAATAACAAGAAAATTAAACAAGGCTGGCAGGCTTAGTTTCTCTAAATTTAGATATTGTGCTTTTCCTTCAGTATAAAAGTCTACATACAGTAAAGACAGTAAACGTGAGGATTGTGGGGCAGCCAGAATATGCAGGAAGGCAGCATGAATATGAGGAAGTTCACGACCAAGTCTGCCCAAATGTGTTTATATGTGATTAAAAGTACAGCTAAAGTGATATGGTCTTGGGATTTGTCTTAAAATAACAGGGTGGGAGTAGAAAAGGTGACAGAGAATAGAAAATCAGGACAAATAAAGGCAAAATGAGATGACACTTATTTAAACTGAATGATGAACACACAGATTTTGTTACATAATCTTCATTTTGTATATATTTAAATTTTGAAAATCAAGATGTTATTAAATACTTAATTTCAAAAATCACTAACTCATTTTCTCTCCTGGAATATCTTCCAGGAAGCTAGGGTAATTACTCATTCTCTTTGTAGAAACACACAATAGTCACATAGCTTTTTTTACACTAACTTACGTCATTGTGCAATGTATTGGACTTCAGATGTCCTGGCGACACTGTGGACCCGTCATTCTCACTTTGGAGTCCTGCAGTAACTCCCACAGAGCCACATAAGCAGGCTTTGACTTTCATTGTTTTCACTAGTCCAGAACAATTATTTCAATAGGACAGATATTTAAGAGCAGACCAGGGTACACTGGTTTACTCTCTTAGTGATGATTCTGCTCCAAAATCTGTCGTTGGAGGACCAGTTGACTAGCAGAGCTTTGAATCCAAGAAGATGCTGAAAATCAAGTTGCTAAACCAGGATCCAGCTTAGCACTTCATTCACTCAGTCGAACCTAAATTATTCTTTTTATTTGCCATATTCAGTTTATATTTTGGTTATCTATGATAGGAAAATCCAGGTTGAAACTAGGAATTAAAATCATTAATGATGAATTATTGTGCTGGAGGTGTAGCTCAGTGGTGGAGCACATGCTAGGCATGCACAAGACCCTCATTTCCATTTTAAATACACGCACATACACACACATGCAGATGTAATTTTTGCTTTCTCAAGCAGGTAGATAGAAAAGCACATGGCAATCTATATGACAAGGCAGAATAAGTCTTATACTGTGGTGAGAAGATTAATGGCTTCCTAAAGATACCCACATCCCAATCCCTGGAATCCATGAAAACATTACTTTATAGAACAAAAGAGACTTTGAAAATATGATTAAATTAAGGACTTTGATTTGAAGAGCTTATCCTGATGTATCCAATTGACGCTGGTGTGATGTGGAATGAAAGAGGGAGGCAGTGATGTCTGAGAGATTGGATGTTAGAAAAAGATAGAAAGATGATTGTGGAGAAGGACATTCTTTAGTTAATCTTTCAATGTATTGCCTTAGGTATAACCGGACCTAGGTTGTGTTCTGGAGGAAGTCTAACAAAAGCTTTGTAAGCCCTGGCTCTGACACTAAATGTTTTGCTGTGATATGTAGAAAGGAATGGTGACAGGATAACTATCTAGTCAAGTCTCAGGCCTATGGTAATTGAGTTGTATTGTTCTTGCTAAAATGATTGATATTCACTCATTAGCCCAGTTGCTTCTTTTGTTTTATCTCAATAAAAGGTTACGGAAAAGGTGATTTGGGGCTGCAGACCAAGGGACTGTGAGCCCCCTGACCCCAGAACATTGTCTCTCTCGTATTTCTTTTTCTTCTTACTTTTTCATTCATCCGCGGGTGCCTCGTTTTTGGGACCTGTTCACCCTGGACAGAAATGGATAATAGACCAACAGATGATAGGCTGCTGGCTCCGAAGGGGGAGGAAGGGGCCATGTGCCAAGAAATTGAGGCGTTCTCTCCAAGTTAGAAAGACGAAGAAAGACCCTCCTGACACTTCCATAAACTAACACAGCACTACCAGGACCTTGGTGTTAGCCCAGTGGATCCCACTGCAGAATTTTAACTTACAGAATTGAGGGTAATAAATTTGCATTCTTTTTTTTTGTACCGGGAATCAAACTCAGGACTTCACACATGCAAAGGCACTGTGCCACTGAGCTACATCCCCAGGCCTTACATTCTTCTAAGACACTAACTCTCTAGTAATTCATTATAGTAACAATAAGAAATGTACAGATATGTGGAGAAGGACATTCTTTAGTTATTCTTTCAATGTATTGCCTCAGGCCTGACCAAGCCATGACTGCTGGGTTCTGGAGGAAGTCTAACAAAAGCATGGTAAGCCCCGAGGCCAACACTAAACGCTTTGCTGTGATATCCCAAGGAATAATGACACGATGGCTGACTAGTCAAGTCTCGTGCCTATGATAATTCAGTTGTATTGTCCTTGCTAAAACAGTTGATATCCTCCCATTAGCCCAGTTGCCTCCCTTGTTCTTTATCAATAAAAGGTTACTAAAAACGGTATCCAAGGCTGCAGTCCAAGATGCTGTAAGCCCCCCGATCCCAGAATTTTGTCTCTCTTGTATTTCTTTTTCCTCTTACTTTTCTATTCATCCTCAGGTACCTCATTCTTGGGACCTGTTCACCCTGGACAGGAACAGATTCAAGACCAACAGAGATAGGAACAAAATCACTTTTTTTTATTGGTATGTGTTTGCCAATCATAATGATCACATGCACCATAGGGAAATTTTGCCTGTACATAGTGTATCTTAATTCTTCTTTCTTTTCCCATTCTCCTCTCCTCACTTCAACCCTACTTTCCCTCCTAATTTACAAAATATTTGTTTTCATATTTTTCCTTCCATTTTCTCCTTTTTAAAATATTCTTCTTCCCTTTCCTCTACCCCTTCCATTTGGACATGTTCTTCCCAGTTCCCAATACTGGCCTCCATGTTGCTCCTTATTCACCTTTCGGGTTTCTCACACAAGGTAAATAAAGAATATTTAAATTCGTGTATCCAATTTATTTCAATTAAAATTATGGTCTTAAGGTGTATCCATTTACCTAGAAGTGTATCAAGTTTCAAGTGTTTCAATTTTCTTTACGGCACAGGATCTGCCAGTACCATGCTGTACTAAATTATATGTGTGTGTGTGTGTGTGTGTGTGTGTATATATATATATATATATATATATATATATATATATATCCTGCCTTTTCTTTATATATTCATCCACTGATGGGCATATGGGCTGTTTCCAAGATTTGGTCACTACAAATTGTGCTGCTAAAAATATAGTTATACATAAGTCACTGTGGTATGATGCTTCTAGTTGGATGAAATCAAACCTCTAGTTTTAGCTGTTTGAGGACTCTTCATAAGTGATTTCCACAGAGATTGCACCAGTCTATACTCCCACCAATAGTGAAGGATTCGTTTTTCCCATAGCATCAGTAGCATTTGTTATTGATTGATTTCTTGATGATAGCCATTCATTCTGGAGATGGAATCTCAGTGTTTTAATTTGCATTTCTCAACTGACCAATGATGTTGACTATTGTTTCAATATTTATATGCTATTTTTACTTCTTCATTAGAGAAATGACTAGCTCAGATGCCCACTTTTGGGTTGGGTCTTTAAAACTGGGGAGAGCACTGATTGTTTTCAGTTCCTTATATATTGTAGCTATTAGTTTTTTGCCTGAGGAACAGCTGGCAACAACTGAGCCTCTTCTGTGGATTATCTCTTCACTCTGTTGGTGATTTCTTGTTGTTGTTTTACAAAAACTTTTTAACTTGTTGTGATCCCAGTTAGTTCTTTGCAAGATTTCTTGTGCAACTGAGGTTTTGTTCATAAAGTCTTTGCCTACACCTATGTCTTCAAGAGTTTTGCCTATTTTATCCTCCAGCAGATCATAAGTTTCTGCTCTAATATTTAGATCTTTAGTCCATTTCAATTTTAGGTTAAGTGCACAGTGAGACATATGAGTGTAGCTTTAATCTTCAGCATGAGGAAAACCAGTTTCCTCAGCATAATTTATCAAAGAGGCTATCCTTCTTCCAGTGAAAGTGTTTGGCCTTTCACAAATGTAAGGTAGCTGAATGTGCTTGGAGTTGTTTCTGCATTTCTATTCTATTTTATTGATCCTGAGGTCTATTTTCTGCCAGTATCATGCTGTTTTTTTTCACAGTAGCTTTGCAGTGTAATTTCAAATGAGGGATCATTATGGTCTCTTCTTTTCCCTTGTTGCCCAGAATTGCTTTTGCTATTTAGTGTCTCTTCCAGTTCCATATACATTTTAAGACTGTTTTCTCTAGTTATGTGAGGTATTTTTTTTATTGGGATTGTATTACATCTATATAACAGTTTTGAAAGTATGGGCATTTTCACTATATTTGTTCTGCCTATCCAAGCACAAGGGTTATCCTTCTATTTTCTGATTGCCTCTTTGATCTCTTTTTTCAGAGTGCAGTAGCTTTCAATGTAGAGTCTTTTACTTCCTTCACTATACTGATTCCTAGGTATTTCATTGTTTGGATGCTATTGTTAAAAGTAATATTTCCCTAATTTCTCTCTCAGCAACTTTGTTATTTGTGTACAGGAAGGCTATTGATTTTTGAGTGTTTTTTGTATCAAGTTATGCTACTGAATTTGGTTATTAAATCTAGATTTCTTTAGGTAAAATTTTTGGTATTTTCTATGTAGAGTATCATGTCATTCACACAGAGTGATAACTTAATTTCTTCCTTTCCTATCCTTATTCCTTTTATTTTTCCCTTGTGTAATTGCTTTTGCTAATGTTTCCAGAACTATACTGAATAGGAGTGGTGACAGTGGACATCCTTGTCTTATTCCTGATTTTAAAGTGAAAGCTTGCAGTTTTTGATCAGTTACTATTATGTTGGTTGTTAATTGTCATAGATAGATTTTTTCAGATTGAGATAAAGATCTTTTATTCCAATTTTCTTTATGCTTTTTTATCAAACATAGATGTTGGAGTTTGTCAAACATCTTTTTTGCATTTATTGAGATGGTTATGTGGCTTTGGAATAAGACTAGTTCTGACTAGAGATATTAGAAACTGTTTTCTAGAGGAGACTAATTGGAAATATGACAGAGATCATCACCAATTCTGCACCCTATATGTCTGTACTGTCCAATATAGTAGCTACTAACCACATAGTCTAAACTTAAATTAATTTCTGTCATCCCTGGTTTTCCTTAACAATACTAATTCAATTATTCAATATACAAGATGCTGAGGGTATAGCTGTGTCCACAACAAAAATAGTCAGTCCACACTTCTGCTCTTAAGATGTGCAGAACCAGGAGCAATCCACAGAGAGCTGACTCCTCACTGTGTGTTGATAGCAATCTTCCACGTTTAACCAGAAACTCTGCGATTTCCAGCACTTCTCTACTCCTAGAGGAAGGGCCACTTAATGCGCCTTCTGTACAATGCAGTGTTCTTCCAACTAATATCTACCACCTGCTCAACATGTCCAGGTACCGTACTAGGCATTTAGAATAAAGCAGTCAGAAGTTGTAGGCTTATCTTTTATTGTATACATACTAATCATAAAAAGAGGCAAACGATGATGTTAGTGGTCTGGAAAATGTTAGTGCTCTGGAAAGAAATAAAGCAGAGATGAGGGAAAGTCCCATCCTAGGCAGAGTTCTTTCATTAAAAAAAAAAGTGTTAGGCTTCTGGTTGAGGTGACAAGCGAGCAGAAGTCTGAAAGCAGTGAAGGTCCTTACCTGGCAGAGGTATCAGCAAACGTGAACTCGCAAGCCGGGTCTTGACTGGTGTGTTGCAGACGTAATGTGGAACCTGCATGGCTGAATGGAGCCAAAGGAAGAGAAGTAGATGATAGTGAGATGGGGGTGTGAGGGGGTAGATTATGCAGGACTTTGAGACAATTGTAGGAAGTTTGATATTTACTCTGGATGAGACAGCGATTCATTGGAAGGCTAGGTTAAGATCTTTCATGATCTTATTTCAAAATATAAGCATAAGTTCAAAATACCCTGATGGAGAAGTGCAAGGGGAGGAGCCCAGCGGCCATTTCGTAAGTTGTGGTCCTAGGGCAGGGGGAGCTGACGGTGACTTAGAAGGAAGTACAGGGGGGAGATTAAGTGGTAGATATATTTTGAAGATATAGTTAGTAGGACTTGCTAAAGAACTAGGGGTGGGATAGGAAGGGGAGAGTCCAGGCAGACCCCAGGTCTTAGACCATCATATCTGAATGGATGCAGATGCACTGCAGAAGACTAAGGGAGAAGTATTTTGGGGTTGCGGCAGAAGGTAGTATGCCAATTTGGGATATGTGCTACTGGAGAGGTTTATTAAATATCTAAGTAGAGATGTTGTTATAGTTGATACATTGTGTCAACTTGGGGAGTTTAGAAGGTTAACTATGTGACTGAGGAGGAAGCCAGGGTGCTTGCTTTGTACACATCCTGAGCCTGTGGAAGAGGAGGGCATGGAGACTGTGTGAGAGATACACGCCCCCTGGGTGGGGGTAAGCGGTTTACAGTGTAAGGGAGGGAAAGAGGCTGCTTGCAACCATTCCTCCCTTTTGCTCTTGTGGATTTGCTGTGCTCTGCCACCATGAACATTCGCCCTCTCTCACGTGCCACTCTGCCTCTGAGTCAGCCAAGTATGTACTGAGACCTCCACAGACTGTAAGCTAAGGGCATTGGATATTTTGTCTCAGCAATGAGAGAAAAGTAACCAAGACAGATGTTAATCAGGTGGTTAGATAAAGGGATCTGTGATTGTCAGTATCTAGGTGGTATGATAGATAAGGGCATAGAGTCAGTAGTTATGAGATTTGAAAAACAAATCTAATTATTTATTCTCAGAATGCTCCAAAATTTGAGAATAGAGAAATAATTCAGACCTGGTCTACTTAAAGCAGAGATGCTGGGCATTTAAGGTGCATGACAGATATCTGAGGAAGCCTGTCAACTAGGCCTCATGGTTCAACACTCAAGGCAGCACAGAGAACACACAAAATAAACCTAGACTTTCATTTTTGATATTCCCAGTCAGCTTACTCAAAGACGTAATTCCCAGGCTGATCTCTGCTTTCTTTCAACCAACTTACCCCAAATTTCTAAAAAGTCCCTGTCTGCCTGTGGTTTTTTTCAGCCTTCTCTCCTTCTCTTGATTCTGCCTACCAGATATGAGCAGACTTTCTGGTGAAAAAAGAATCCAGTAGCTACCTATATGTCTCTGAGTTATTTCTTAAAAATAGAAAAGGGCTTCCCAAACAACAGAGGAAAACAATGAGCATGTAGAGCCCCAAAATCCAAGCAAAGAATGTGTTCCATTTGTTATTGGTTGATTTTTTTGATGATAGTCATTCTTTCTGGCGTGAGATGGAATCTCAGTGTTTTTTAAATTTACATATCTCAAAAGATCAATGATGTTGAACATTTTTTAATATATGTACTTTCCATTTGCATTTCTTCATATGAGAAGTGCGTATTTACCTCAGATGCCCATTTTTGCATTGAGTTTTTGCATTTGTGGGGCCTGATTTTTTCAATTTGTTGTATGTTCTAGATAGAAATCATTTGTCTGAGGAACAGTTGGATAAAATTTTCCCCACGCTGTGGGTTCTTTCCACTCGGTTGGTGATTTCTTTTGATGTGCAAAATCTTTTTAATAATATGGGATCCCAGTTGTTGATTCTTTGAAATATTTCCAGTTTACTTTGGGTTTTGTTCATGAACACTTTGCCTATGCCCATGTCTTCAAGATTTCTGCCTACTTTCTCTTCTGGTTGATCAAATTCATGCATTGAGGAATGAAGTGGGTGAAATCACTACAGATTTTGTGCCAATTCAGAAGATCATCAATACCTACTTCAAAGATCTTTACTCTCACAGGACGGAAAACACAGATGAAATGGACAGATTCCTAGATATGTATGAACTACCAAAGCTGAATCAAGAACTTACAAAAACTCTGTATAACCCAAAATCAGTTAATGGGATTGAAAATGTAATTAAAAACTTACCAACAAAGAAAAGCACAGTTCTTGATGGATTCCCTGCTGAATTCTACAAGAAATATAGAGAAGATTTAATTCCAATACCCCTCAAATCTGTTAGTGAGATGTAGTTGCAGGAGGAGAAAGCCTGACTCAGTGCCCCCAACATCCCCACCCATCCTTCTCCTCCAGGCCCAGTTCTGAACTGGGAAGTTATCACTTCCTTCCTTCTAAAAGATCCCTAGCTTTTCTTGGTCCACTGGGACACAGAGTTTGAAGGAGAGATAGGGGAACCAAGCCACAGATGGGGCAGGAGACAGAAGCAGGAAAGCACTGCGGGGTGACTAGGGGACACTTGAGGCTGGAGGGAATGGCAGGGAAAATGGCACAATGGACTCTATGCCTGAACACACTTTTGGAGTGAAACATGGCTTGAAATTTGAACACAACAATCTGCCCTGTTACTCAGAATATTTAACATCAAACTATTTGGTCTTAGGGCTATAATACTTGTTTTGAAAATAAAAATACCTCTTTCTTTTATAAAACTATGATACTTTAAAAATAAGAATAGTCTCTCTACAACTAAAAATGTATTTTAATTGTGGCTTTCTTAGCGGGCATTTAGAAAAGCAAAATTCAATTCCTTGGCAGTTCAAGGGTATGCTAATGGCAATTCAGCAGCACTTTAAGCACCAAGTACAGAAAAATGGTTTGCAATATGTTCTAGAGACAAATTATACATCATGGTGACTATGGGTAATAAAAAATACGTTGTATAATTGGAAGTAGCTAAGAGAAATTTTAATTGTTTTTACTGCAATAAGAAAGAAAAACATATGAAGTAATACATATATTAAATAGCTTGATTTAGCCCTTCAGCAATAAATACATTTGTCAAAACATAGTGTACACATTGAATATATGTGATTTTTACTTGTCACTTTAAAAAAAGTTAACTGAGGTGCCATTGGCAAAGCAATTAACATAAGAGTGCTTCTCCACAATTTGATTTACTGAAGTGTTTTTATCAAATAAAAGTTACATATGTAGTGTGAGGTTTTGATATGTGTGTATATTGATGCATAGTGAACCATTATTACAGTTTAGCTGATAAACATTTCCCTTATCACAATTACTTTTCTGTGATGAGAATGCAGGAGATCTGCTCTGCTAACAAATTTCAAGTACACAGTGCATTCTGTGAACTACTATGGTATGCTTTAAGCTGTTTCTCCCCAAGAGAGGAAAGAGATTCCAGTCAACTCATGCAAGATGACCACTGGGTGCATCCCCGCGCTGTGGGCTCCATGGGGACAGAGGAGGGGGCAAGGCCTGAGAAAGGAGAGGATCCCCCCAGGGGAGTAGAGCCACCTGCCAAGCAATGACTCAGAACCCTCCAGAGGAGGATATCATTTCATGGGGGAAACAGTGTGCCATCCTGTAGTTTATGATCACATATCTGGATGAAAAGAAAAATTAATGTTTGCTTATATACATGTGTTTGCCTTCTTTATAGTCAGCCAAAATTTCTACAGCATTTATCCTGCCAGCATCAAATACTTTCCAGGTGCACTGATATTTTACAAGTTACGTGGTCTGTCTTTTTAGAAACGCCCCATAAAATTGCTAGTGCTGAGATTCTTGTCTACAGGTGCACTGATGGAGGGACTGCCAAGATCCCAAAGGCTTTGTTCCTGTCCTGCCTCTGACGGTGTGTTCTTGGGTGTATGCTTGCTATGCTACCACACATAGAAGGTAAACCCTAATCTACACGAATTCAAAATTATAAGAGAAATTCTCTACCTTTGTTCCATTTAGAGAAGGCACTAAGAACAATGTCTAATATATTTCAGTTTCTTTTCATGGGAAAATCATGAAGTATGTGCATCACACTCACAAGACTGTGAGATGGAGGCTATGGAATCTGAGCCTTAAGGTTTTCAGTTTTAGAAACTTTCTTTTGTTGTTAGAACTATATCATGTCAGGGATGGCATAAATTTTAAAATCCAAAATTTTGAACTCTAATATTTAAACAACTTAGCCAAGGTAATCAAAGATTTTGGTAGAACTGAATCTAAAATCCAAGTTTGTTGAACTTGGGAATGTTTTCTTCATATGATTTTCATGTCACAATTATACTTATTCAGTGGGGAAAGGGTTCAAAGTTCAGTTTCTTCATCAAGAAAACCAATCTCCTGCTATCTAAAAGAAGGACCACATATTCCAGGTATAATTGAAAACTGTGGTATGTCTTTAAAAATGTGTTAATGTGTTGCAGTGTATGGTGGTGCATACCTGTAATATCAGTACTTGGGAGGCTGAGGCAGGAGGATTGCCATGAGTTCAAGGACAGTGTGGATAATGTAGCCAGTCTCAGTAAATAAATAAATAAATAAATGTGTTAGTATAAAAGACACACTACTGCTCATCTCCCTCAGAACATACCCTGGCTTCTTCACACACTGATCCTGTGCTTCTTGCCACTCTCTGAAAATCCTGTTCTGTGAGTGTCACAGCTGCACTGTTGTAGCTGCTTTGCTGTCTTGAACCAATTCAGAACAGTCACCCTTTCATGGTCATTTTGACTTTGGGGAGAGCCAGAAGTCACATAGTGCCAGACCCAGTGACATGCCGCCAAGCAGCTGTCGGATGGAACTCAGCAGCAGCATACACTGTATCTTTCTTTCTTTTTCTTTTGGTACTGGGAATCGAACTAAGGATTTTGTGCTTGCCAGGCAATGTGCTGCATTTCTTGTGACAACCTGTGAAGGCTTTCATTAAAGAGAACGTCCAGAACTGAGTTAAAAATGGCAAGAATGACGAGCAAGTGTGTTTGGACTGAGACGAGAGTTCTGAAAGGGATTCATGGCAATGTGACTTTTACTGTAAAAATTTAAATATTCAGCATAGTTGTAAATCATCTTTTGTATGGTCTTATTTCTTTTAGGAAAATAATATAACTTTCAATGAATTCTTCTTTAGTGATTCCAGAGTATTGTTCCTTGGCAAAGCAGAAGAGAATAAAAAATAGATCAGAGGTAAGAGGGAGGTAGCTGCTGAGATGACTCTTTCCATGTTTCCAACCTCATGTGCTCTCACTCAAAGAATAGGTTCTGAAAGTGAGCTAGCTGGTGTGTCTGATGCTGTCCTATAGGGAACATCAGTTATGCTGTGAGTTGAACTGTGTCCTTGTAAAATTTGTATGTTGATGCCTAAGACCCCAGTGGCAGAGTATTTGGACATAGGGCCTGAAAGGAGACAGTACAGATTGTGAGATACTGAGAGCAGCGCCCTCACCTGATAAGACATGACCTTGTACACTAAGAAAGAGCACAGTCTCCCTCTCCTCATGAAGACACAGTGGCAGGAACTGGCTGTGACCAAGCAGCAAAGTCCTTACCGGAACTCAACCAAGCTGGCACCTTGATCTTGGACTTCCTACAACCAGAGCTATGACAAAATAAATTTCTGTTGTCTGAGCCACCAAGTCTGTGGTGTTCTGTTGGGGTGACCCAAGATATCCAAGCTAGGCTACAGCTAGAAAATGGTCTGCTCTTCTCTGGGGGAATCTCCTGCATACTTTGTGGATAGCCCTCAGAAGAGAGAGGGCTTCTCTATTAAGCTATCTGTGGAACTGCATTTCCCAGTGAATCTCCAGACAGGAGGGTACTTTCGTTTTGCTTTATTATTCTTTGTCACACTTGGGACCAGTACCAAAGAATCATAAAAACGATTCCTTAAGGCTCTCTTTAGCACACATTGTATATCTAGACCCTCAACAAGTACCACACCTTTCATTGACCACCTAATTTATACGAGGTGCTATGCTACAGACTTTCCATCACATTCCATTTTAATTTTGCAACTTTTGGAAGCCAATACTCAGAGGGTAAGTTAACATTCTTCTTAGCTATGGAATAATCAAATCAAAGTTTGTGTGATTTAGAAAGCATAGGTAATTCCATGGCCCCATGCTTTGCTCAGTGTAATTCCTTACTAGCTACCTCTAAGTTGTATCCTCCTCTGAATGATCTCTGAGAAAACAGTGGGGATTTGCCACACATGTTTCAGTTGTCACAACAATTAAACAAAGGTGGTGTGAACAGACTTAGTATGGAAGGCCATGGACTCAACCCCCTTATCTGGATCTCTGATACTTTTGCTATTGTGGAAGCCACACTCTTTGAAAGGCCCCCTGATTTATGCTGGTTGTCTTCTGGTTAAACTCCTGCTTCCTTGTCTTTGAATGGACTCCCTTTCCTCCATATGAACTTTAGTAGCATTGATATGCCCCAGTGGGTGTCAGTCCCTTATTCTCACTCCAAATGCTTTCACTTTTGTAAATCTCATGGCTTATATACTTTTTCTTTTTCCTACCATTCATATTTTTAAGCTTTTCAAGTAGCTTTTATTTATTTTCATTTCTATCTTGAAGTTTCTTCTGAACATCAATCCATGTATCCAAATATCTGGCAGATGTTTGAGTATCTGATAGGTATTTTAAAACAAACAATTCAAATATGTGAGCTGTGATTTTTATTTATTGACTAATTCTTCTCAAGCCTCTTCATTCTTTAACTCAGAAATACCAACATCCTCCTACTCATCTATGTCAGAAAGCTGGAATCAGTCTCAATTTTTTCTTCTACCCTGTCTTCCATGTCCAATAAATCATTAAAGTTGGTCAAATAGATCACCTGAAGAATCACAGGCCC
The DNA here is from genome assembly GCA_004027595.1 of Dinomys branickii. Taxonomy (NCBI): domain Eukaryota; kingdom Metazoa; phylum Chordata; class Mammalia; order Rodentia; family Dinomyidae; genus Dinomys; species Dinomys branickii. Next base: position 11,743 of record PVLD010012244.1, on the reverse strand, counting down.
TTCTCCTTCACTACTGCAATTGCTCTAGTCCAGAACCTCCTCAATGTTTGCTTGCATAAACATTTGGAGTCGCTTACCTGCCTGCTTCCTTTGCATTTCCAAAATCAAAGAATGAGTTCTGAGAAATAATAGATACTTAGAGTAGGAAATATTATTGAAGCAGAGACAGCTTCTGAGAGAGACAGGAGGGCACCTGCAAAGTGAGTTTCCAATTAGCCCACTTCTCAAAGGAAGTTTTATGGAGCAAAATCACAAGATCTGTGCAAAATCAGAAGGTGAGCACAACATGAGACAAAACTATGATCAACCAACAAGATTGCAAGTATAGTTGCCCAGGTAATATTGATCCAATGCAAAAGTGAGTCATGTAGCAAGTGTACATGTAAAGAACAAGGACTTTTTTTAAGAAGAAATGAGCCAGGAAATCCTGATGCCCACCTGGGTGCCTGATGCCTATTTAGAATAGGGATCATTACTGTTTATCACTCCTAGAGGTAGGCAAGTATTGTCATTCAATCTTTATTTTGAGGCCTAGCCTTGAACAAACTCCCTCCAGCCTCTTTGAGGGCCTGGACCTGTCTGACTGCCTGTGATATTTCTTTCTAACCTAGCTGTCTGTAATACTACCTGTGCAGCATCTGTTATATTCTAGATTTGCTGAATTTTTTATAGTTTCCTGATCTCACATTTTTGTTTTCACTTAATTATACTCTTTCCTCTGTCCATAAAGGACTACTCAACCTCTACCCTCTGTAAGAATAATGCCTATGACTACTTGTGTTTTTAAGACTCAGATGCGGTGTCATTTCTGCAAGAAGCCTTTCTCACAAAGCATTAGGCTGAGTTCCCCTTCCGTGTGGAGGCGCAGAAACCAGCAGTTCTCCTGCCACTGAGCCTGCCACTCCCTGGTGCTGTCTCTGTAAGAGAGGCGTGGAGGGGTGAAGGATTAGCTGAGGAAGCTTTGCGTAAGCAGCCAGGACTGTTTACTCACGTCAGTAGGAGCGGGCTGGGTTCAAAGCAAAATCAGCCAGAAGCAAGGGTAGAACAAAGCATTGAAAAGGGAAGGGAAATGTGCTGCCTTGAGGAACTGGGGCAGGAACAGTGCCGCTGTCCTGTTCCAAACGTGCAGGTAGACGAGAGCCAGCCCCGTTTCTCAGGACGGGCGCTGCAGATGGACGCGGAGATGACAGCCGAGCCCCGGTTCTCAGGGTGGGCGCTGCACATGGGCGCGGCACTGTTCTTCTCCTGTGGTTCCCACTGTGCCTGCCAGCGAGGGCTTCCTTGTTACTGGTGTGATAGCCCCTTTCTCATTCACTCCTCGCAGGCCGTGACCAGGCCAGGGCTCAGCCTCACACTCAGTGATCCTAACGCAACATCTAGGCACGGACTCCACACCACTGCTTTGCTGGAAAAAGCAAGTCCCAACGTTCCTAAGTTCCTAAACTCAGCATCAGTAAAGAATTAAAGAGGCTGCATTTAAAATGAAAGAAGACAATTTATTTGGAGGTAAGAAAGGCGAAAAATAAGAGATGAAGACGGCTACTTGGAACAAATAGGGAGAGTGTGAAAGTGATTGCTCAGGAGCTCAGACCCCAGCTCTTCTCCTAAAGCTTCTTCTTCTATGTCTAGTCTTGGAACCTGATTGGGTCTCTGGCTTGTCTTTCCTTTTAACCTAGGATCTCTTCTGGCCTTGCTACCTTTGCCTGTCCTTTGGCAGAAGGTAAGACTAAGAGTGGGATCTGTAAAGACAGGTTACTTAGGTTTATGGACTAAGTAAAGGGAAAGATTCTTGTGTTAATCTGCTACCTGGAGCTTTCCAAGACCTAGTTTCTTTGGATTTTTCTCCCTAATTTGAAGCTAGCGCCTTTGTCTTTCTAAATGCTTGAATATAGCTGCCTTTATATGTCAAATTCATCAGAGTCTAGCTGCCTTTGCCCTTTTGAGTCTAGCTGCGGACTTCAGTGTTGTCTATTAATTTTTAATCCAGCGCAGTGAGGCCTTTGCCCTACCTTTTCCCTCCTTATGGGGCTCCTGTCCCATACTAAGAAATATTTGTTAAACCATATCACTGAGGGTATTCTAGGGCAAGTACTTAAAGTCTCTAGTTTCAATGTCTTGTGGAACAAATGCATACATATATATATATATATATATATATATATATATATATATATAGCTCTAACCACCTTAAGTAACCATAGTCTTCAAAACAGAGTAAAAGAACACTGTTACTATATTATGAAAATTTAGACCTATACTGTATATCTGTTAAAAGAAAGTTATTTTGTCAAGGGCCAATTTTCAAGAAAGTATAGGTTGTAATTTTTATTTATGTCCCACTACAAAGGGATTCACCAGCATTCTTCTTTATGTTCTTTCTCCTTTTCTGAGCTTATCTGATAGGGAACTGAAGTAGCCATTAAAATAAATAGGGTGCCCTGCAGAGTTTCTGATTGGACCACTTCCTTGTTATATCAGAAACACATGTCTCCAGACAAATGCTCTTCTGTAGCAGCTCATATCCTGGACCTTGTTTCTACTTGCTAATCCAAGAATTGTATTCTCTCATTTATTCTTATGACAATTGGTGCATTTGCCTTGGGCAGGAAAAGAGTCATTGTATTAAGTAGAACTAGTGTTTGATGGGATGATGTTAGGAGATCTGGAGGTTTTCTTTTTTTGTAAATGGTGCTTTTACAATACATTGGCATATTATTGCTAAACCCATGTTGGATCTTTTTTAAATCAATAGCTGTTTATTATTCCTGGGTTTGTGAGTTATCTGTTCATTTACTACATCTGTGTCAGGAAATAAATTCCGTGCTTTATACCTCTATTCCCCCAACATGTTCATGGGCCAAGTGGGTTTCTGGTAGAAAGGAAAAAGCCATGTTAAGGTACATATTCATATTATATGGTTAGGTAGTTTATTTTGACTATTATATAATGTTAAAGATAATAATGCTAAAACATTAAAATCTTAATATGTATGTATTTCTCCTTTTTTTCCTGGATATTCCCCTTGGCATTATATGTTAACATTTTTGGCAAAGACTTATTTAACTCACAAAAGTTGTTCTGGCTAAAATCATGTAACTGACTCTAAGACATTTTTTAAAATAAAATAAAGATGAATGCCTACATTTAAATGAACCTTTGGTCAACAACAGTATTATTGAATATTTATGGGTCACAATATCAGCTGTGGTGACTTTATTTCTAGTTGTGAATCTTGTACCTTACCAGGCATTGGTATGTCTTTAAGAGAGTGGTTTTCAATCTCGGGTGGATATTAGCAGCATCTGGAGAATGTTAAAAAGACTGATATTCAAACCCTTCCACCAGAGAGTCTTGCCGAAGTGGCTTGGCTGGAGAGTTGGCCACCAGTGCTCTTGAAATCTCCCCAGTGGTCTATCCAACACATGGCCAGGGCTGAGACCATCTGCTTCAAATCTTCCTGCTGTGGTAGCCAGGAGCTAGGCACTAGCCCTCCCTAAGTTGCCTAAAGTGAACCAGGCTGTATCTTCAGGAGCTGAATTTCATTATCTCTATTTTCTTCCTCAAATCCTCCATTTGTTGTTGTCTTTCTGTTCACAAACCTGTGGTTTCCTCTTCCCTAGCTCTTATTTGATTCGTACTCTAACAACTGAGCCTGGAGCTTAACATGTAAGTCATCCCTTTATTTTTCACTAACTTTCATCACTCTTGGATTTTCAGAGCCTTTGGGGTATAAAAACTAAGATACAGCCCTTGCTTTGGAAAAATTCACTATGGATTTACACTCTCTCCATTAATGACTTCTTTGTTTGGTCCTTATCAATTGCTGTTTTTTTGAGGCAGGGTCTCAGTATACCGTCCAGGTTGGCTTCAACTCAACTATATAGGCCAAGCTGTTTTCAAACTCACTGCAACCCTCCTGCCTCAGCCTCCTGAGTGCTGGGATTATAGGCATGCACCACCACACCTGGCATTATTTGTTCTCATTACACATACTCATACACTCAAAAATAATTATTTAGAGCATGTTATTTTAATATTCTAGGTGCTAAGTTATAGAAGTGAACAAAGTAAACAAAGATGTATACATTTAAGGCCTTAGATTCTATAGAGAATTGTGATGAGACATGGAAATAGCCTGCGCTGATTCCCTCAGAGGAGACTCTTGACTCATCTGCTATGAGGACTGTCAGTAAAACCATTCAGAGGCCAGCTTTTCAAAGCGTGTCTTGGACTTGTCTGAGGATGTTAAACCTGTATTGTCCAAAGACACTCATTAATCTCACTAATGAGATTAATAAACCTTCCACATATAAAATGACATTTCAGAGTCTATTTCTGAAGAACCTAACTTGCAATAGTTGATTGCAATGGTGAGCTAAGAAGAAAGTCACAAATGATATTCTTAAGCTGGATCTCTTAGTACCCCACTGGCATGGAGATGCCTATTACTGGTGGTGGGAGATGGGGCCTTAAACTGGCAAAAATTGGTCATCAAATTATGGGAACTCACCAGTGGTGAGATGCAAGTTATTACACCAGTGACAGGATCCACTAGTTGGCCCAATATAGCATGCACTTGAAAGATATGGAGGAATAACTACTAGAATTGTAGGTTTACATAATGAAAGTTCAGCTGGAATTAAGTTTGACTGACATGCAATGAAAAGATAACAGAGGGCTCCCAGGGACTAACAAGTCAGTTCATTTGCCTGCTCCCTCCCTGTCTTCCACTTCAGTCAGTGTGGTAAGTCAGAAGCAAGCCATATCCCGGGGGGAATAGTGGACATTACTGCCATGTCAGTGACCTGCAGCTTGGATTCCCGATAGAGCTTTCCATGATGATGGGACTGTTTGACCTCTACCCTGTACAACAATGCATCAGCCACACTGGAACTTGAGATGTGGCCGACACAGCTAAGAAACTGAATTTTTAAGTCTTATTCCGATTTTCTACAAACCTCACTTTGTTGTAGTAGGAACACTTAATATGAGCTCTAACCTCTGAGAAAATGTTTAAGTGTATAATAAAGTAAGTTTATAACATGTAAAGTGCCTATCACGCAAGCTTATAACATATAAAGCTAACATCAAAGAAATGTACATGCTTTTCTCCTGTTAACCTGTCTCTTTTCATAGGGGCTTCAATCATGAATCAAAGATGGGTACAGAGGTTATTTTTTCTCTCCTACATAATATTTAATTAATATTAATTTTTGGGAGCCACTGGAGTTGGTTGTTGGTCATGTGTGTGGGGGTAGGACAGAGCCAGAGTGCCTCAGGCAGTCAAGCCACATCAGTATTGAAAAAGGAATCCTTCTTGGACAGTTACAGTCACTAGGCAACCTTATCTCTCATGATACTACTTTGCAAGTATATAAAATAAACACCCCTACTGTTGAAGTTCGTCTACTCTCAAAATTATGTCCAATAGATAGGCCTGTAAAATTAAGAGAGAAACCTTGACAGAAAAGGGGAAACCCTTATGTTCTATTAACTTGAAAAGTGGTTTGTAGAGAAATCTTCAAAATAGATTCCTTTCTTCTTTTTATATAAATCAGTATAATCAAATTAACATTCTAATTTGCAATAGATAATATAAAACTGCATTACTTTGATGTACTCCTTATTGGGACCTTGTTATAGTGTCCAGAAGCCCACCCAAAGCCTCATGCAGTCATGGAGCAGGCTTCTGGAATTTGTCATTAATTCATGATCCAGTGCTGGGACTATGGATGTGAATGCTGCATCTGCCCTGGGGAAGGCAGCTTGCATCTTATGCTTGTTGCTTTTGCTGTCTTCCGCTACCATGAACTGTTTCTCTCTGCCATGTGTCACCCTGCCTTGGAGCTGGCCAAGTATGGACTGAAAGCTCCACAAACTGTGACCTAAATAAACCTTTCCTTCCAAAGTTTGGGCATCAGGTACTTTGTCTCAGCAATGAGAGAAAAGTAACTAAGACAGACCTCCTTATAATATATTGTTTTCAAGTGCTGAAAAACTAAATATTTTCAATTTAAAATCTTATTTTTAGATGAGGTCTAGATTTCAAAATTTGTGCTTGGTCTCTTTAAAATAAAAAAATAAAAATTTGTGTTTAGAATTTTAATTAAAAGCCTTATTTTTAGATGAGCTCTGGATTTCAAAATATGAGTAGAAATGAGCAATTATTATCTCATTAAAAATATTAAGTAAAATGTTAAACTATTATAGTAAAGATCTTAGTTTAATGAAATAAATTTTTCAATAAATCATACCAGTAAAAATTATTATAAAATACTCGCAGACAAAAACATTACTTCATTCAAGTTGGGTGTGGTGACACACACCTGTAACCCCAGCACTTAAGAGGCTGAGGCATCAGGATTGCCATGAGTTTCAGGCCAGCTTGGGCTATATAGTGAGTTCAAAGTCAGGCTGAACTACAGAGTAAGACCCAATCTCAAAAAAAAGCGTTGCTTCCATCACCTCTCCTGCACTGTCTGAACATTTAGGTGAGCATCCTAGGAGAAGAGAGACCTTGGCCATGGAACCTCACTGTGGGAATCCAGGTGGGCTGCACTGGAAGAGGGTGGCTCCTTGCCTCACTATGGCCATGACTGAGGTGAACTTCTTATGAAGATCCAGAGACCAGAAGGAACGGCAGCAACACAGTAGGGTCCCAACTAAAGTGCACAGCATGGAGAGGCAGGATTAGTGGTGTGAAAAATCTGAAGTAACGATAACAATACCAGCTAACAGGTGACCTAAGCCTCCATAGGACTGGCAACCAGCTCAGTATGATTTCAGGACTAGGTAACCAGTCTTTTTCTCTCGTTTTTTTCTCTTGTTTGTCTCTTCTTTTTCTTCCTCATCTTCCCTTCTTTTTCTATTTTTCTCTGTTTTTTTCTGTTTTCTAAGCATCTGAGGAGAACTCCAGCCACAGAAACCTAATCCCATCCCCCAAACCCAGAGACCAAATTCAGATAATCCCTCAAGTATACCTTCATTCTTTTTTCCTACCTTCATAAATCTTGTATAATCATCCTTTGTTTTCCAGCCTGGCTTTAGCCTCTTTTAAAATTATCTTCGTTTTACACACTAACATCACTAAATCTCCCCACCACAGAGTAAAACCACTCTATGAAGGAAAACACTTGGCATACAAACTCCCTAATTTATAAGCAATTGTGTTATATGTATAGACTCTGCTCCTATGGCTTAAAGTACAAAATTAATAGCACAATTTGTCAGTTTCTAAATTGTGCTTGATGCTATTGTTATTGCTAATTTTACTACTTTAGCTAGGAGGCCATATTTGTTGTAATCTATTGTTCTCCCTTCTATAACAATCCTGAGAAGCTGTGGGGTAATAAACTCAGCACAGCCCTATGCCAATGGACTGAGAACTGAACCAAACAGATGCTAACATCTCGTTCTTAATTAGTTGCGAAGATAAAAGCTCGTAAAAGACATGAACCAAGAATCTCCTATACACAGAACAAATCCCTGAAGAACAGACAATTCCTAGAAAGGCCTTGATACTAGTGATATATCTACCTACTACAAAACCCCATAAGAGTCATCACATAATATAAAATATTTTTAAAAATAGAACATGACAAGATGGAAAAACAAAATAAAATCTCAGAACTCCAGCCCACCTAGAACAAATCCAAGAGACATCAACGTAGAAGTAATTGGAAGACACATACCTGAAATTTCTGAAATGACAGCAACCAAATGAAAGAAACAGATACATGAAGTTATGGAGGAAATCAGATTAAAAACAATCTTTCAGGTAAAAACAAAAGAAATTCCAACATCATAAAGGAATTCCTCAGCAAGTGTAGATTAGAGATAGATTTAAAAATAGATGATGATAGGAAGAAGATGGAAACTGTGAATGATCAACATAGGAAAGAAATAGAATGTGTGAAATGGATTCAAACAGATATCCAGGAAATTGAAAATTCCATTGAAAGCTGGCAAAACTACTTCAACAAAACTGAAGACAAACTTTCAGACCTTGAAGACAGGATTGAGACTAGCAAAGGGAAAAATCTTCTGAAAACAACAAAAGAACAGGAAATAACAATATGACACAACACTAAGTGTAAGATACTAGGAGTCAATGAAAAAACAGGTCTTAACACAAATGGCATAAAAAAACCATTTGCAAAATTAATAGCAGAAAATTTCCCAAGCACAGGGAAAGAATTTGACATACATTAAGTGAGGCATATAGAATTCCAACTGGCCAAAACCAAAATAAAATTATACCCGGACATATAATAATCAGGATCTTAGAAATTCAGCACAAGAACAAAGTAATAAAAGCAGTTAGTGATGAGTGCCTACCTGGCAAGTGCAAGGTCCTGAGATCAATTCCCAGTAAAAAAAAAAAAAAAAGGAAAGAAAGAAAAGCAGTTAAACAAAAGAAACAGATCATATATAAAGGAAAGCCAGTCAGAATCATGGCAGACTTCTCAACACAAACCAAGTCAAGAAGAGTTCGGAGTGAAGTATTTCAAGTCCTGAGAGAAAACGATGTTCAACTCAGATTGATATATTGATATAGCCTGCAAAGCAATCTTTCAAAATTAATGGAGAAATAAAATACTTTCTGATGGAAACCACTATGAAGCAGACCTGAACAGGACTTAAAGTAATCAACTGGATTTTCATGTTCACTTGTGAATCTTTCCAAGGCCTAGGCTCCTTTACTGCTAGTGGCAGGCTCATAGTAAGTGAACCTCTATGAATCACTAATCCAGACTGAAACCTGTAGTGGTGATGGAACTGGAAAGCCTCATAGGAGAAGACAAGATCATCCCCAAGACCCCTGGATCCAATCTCAACTACATAAAGACTATAGCTTCAGATGTCACACTCCTGGGTGGATTAATTTAATACTTTACTTGGAGAAGGTCTTAAGCGATTCTGCCTTTCTTGAGTATCTCCCTCCCTTCTTCTGATAGCCACATAAATATCAGCCAGCCAGAGAAGGTCTGCTCTAAGTGAATCTCAAATGCTGTGAGAGGGCTCTGATCCTCCTGGAGCCCTGAAATCATTCCATTTGCCTCTTTTTATTTAGCCTTCACTATACACTCATTTGGTAGATTGTGAACCTGATCAGCCCACAATAACTAAGAAATATTATTCACCCAATAACTACCATGAAGAACAATTGAAGAAACTCATGACCACCAAACCAACATTATAAGAAGTACTGAAAGATATCCTAGAAAGAGGTAATAATGACCACAACTCTAAGAACAATAATAGAAAGGAACCACCAACCAGGGTAATCAGTTAAACAGGAAAAGTAGGAAACCAACAGCAAGAAAATAGCATGACAAAGACAAGCCAATATATATCAGTTATAGTCATCAATGTACATACCCTTAATTCACCAGTCGAAAGAAACATGCTGGCAGAATGGATAAAGAGACAAGATCCAACAATATGCTGCTCTATACAAGAAACATATTTAATGCCGAAAGAAATTCATAGACTAAAAGGCAAAGGATGGAAAACAATACTCCATGCAACAGGAATCCAGAAAAAAGCAGGGGAACCTATTCTGTTTGCAGGTAATGTACACTTCAAACTAATAATGAATAAAAGAGAAATAGAAGGTCACTGCATACTTGGGAAAAATTCATGAGGCAGAGATAACAATCATAAATATATATGGACTGAATATGGCAAGACTCAACTATGTAAGACAAATATGAATAGATATGAAAAATCAAATGAGCAATAACATAATTGTAACAGGAGAGTTTAACATCCATTGTCACAAAGAGATAGATCAACTAAACAAAAAATCAGCAAATAACAGAACTGGACCAAATCTGTGAAAATGGACTTAGGGGACATTTACTGAGTGTTCCACTCAATAACATTAGAGTACACATTCTTCTCAGTTGTACATGGGACATTCTCTAAAATAGAATGTATACTGGCCCATAGAAAATGCTCATGTAAATACAAAGGAATTAAAATTATCCCATACATATTATCTGACCCTAGTGCAGTAAAATTGGAAATTAATTGCAAAAGGAGCTGCAAAACCTCCATAAACACATGCGAATCAAAGAACACCCTCCTCAACAAACTATGGGTCAGAGACAAAATTAAGGAAGATATTACATAATTATCTACAATCAAATGAAAATGCAGGTATGACTTTTCAGAACCGATGGGATATAATGAAGAAATCCTCAGAGGGAAATTTACAGTGGTGAATTCTCACATTAGAAAAACAGAATAAACACAAATAAAAAACATAATGCTGCATCTCAAGCTTGTAGAAAAAAAAAGCAAGTCAATCCCAAAGCCTGTACAAGGGAGGAAATTATAAAGATCAGAGCAGAAATTAATGCAATGGAGACTAAGAAAACAACAAAAAGAATTAATGAATCAAAAAGGTGGTTCTTTGCAAGAATAAATAAAATTGATAAACCCATAGCCAACCTTATCTAAAAAGGAAAGAAAAAACTGAAATTCACATAATAACAAATGAAAAGGATGAAATCACTATAGTTCCTCAGGAAATTCAGAAAATCATCAATAACTATTTCAAAAATCTTTACTCACATGGGATAAAAAGCACAGAAGAAATGAACTGATTCTTAGAAACATGAATTAGCAAACTGAATCAAAAGATATAAAAAATCCTGAATAATTCAATATCAGTTAATGAAATCAAAAACATAATTAAAAACATATCAACAAAGAAAAGCTTAAGTCCTGAATTCTACAAGAAATTTAGAGATTTAATGTTAAAGCTCATCAAATTCTTTAATGAAATTGAAAGGAGAGCAACTCTTCCTAACTCTTTCCTGGAGGCAACAAAAAAGAACTATAGACCAATATAGTTTATGCTGATACCAAAACCAAAGGAAGACACAACCAAAAAAGGACCATAGGTCAATCTCTCTAATGGAAATAGATGCAAAAATCCTCAATAAGGTAGTAGCAAACAGAATGCAGCAAATCATCAAGAATATTATAAACCATGACCAAGTGGGAGTCATTCTAAGAATGCAGGGATGGTTCAACATATGCAAATAAATAAATGTAATACATCATATTAACAGACCCCAAAACAAAAATCACATGATCATCTCAGTGGATGCAGTAAAAACTTTTGATACAATCCAACATAATCCCACAATTTTCTGTACGGTTTTTATTCATGAATAAAAACCCTACAGAAAATTGGAATAGATGGTCTTTACCTCAGTCTGATAAAATCCATCTATGACAAACCAACAGCCAACATAATACTAAATGTACAAAATCAGAAAGCTTCCATTCTAAAATTACGAACAAGATAAACATGTCCACTATCATAACTCTTATTCAGTATGTTTCTGGAAACATTAGCCAGAGCAATTAGACAAGAAAAATAAATAAAAAGAATAGGATAGGAAAGTAAGAAGCTAAGTTATCATTTTTCACAGATGACAACATACTTTATATAAAAGACTACAAAAACTCCACCAAAAGGTTTAATAACAAAATTCAGAAATGTAGTGGGATACAAAGTTAACACTCAAAGAGATCCGGGGAAGATGGCGACCGGGTGAGCAGCAAGGGAGCGAACCTCCTTAATAAACACCACCAGCTCGAGACAGACTTGGTGAGCGTGAATGCCGGAACCTCGGCTGGGAAGTTTAAACTGGGCGTATTTCTCTGAGATGCCGGGGGAGATGTGGTAGGGCGGACCAGGCTGCCGGGGCGAGACGTGGGAAAG
>PVLD010012243.1:0-61324 GCA_004027595.1 Dinomys branickii | reverse complement strand
AATCAAAATTGAATTACAGACAAAGCGACAGGGAATCACCAATGGCTGCTGCACCACACATTGATAACCTCAAAGTGCATGCTCCTGAAATCACGTATAGACATACAGTCTTGATCAAACAGTCATGAACTGTTCCTTACCATAAAGTGACACAGGTCAACAGTGGCACCATATTAGTCACCCTGCATATACACATATAGGTACATATTTGTCCCTTTCTTCTTTTTCTTCCTTCCCCCATCTCACCTCCTCCCTACCTTTGAGCAGATTCCCTTCACACCCCCCAATCCACATTCCCACCTTCAGATTCCTACACCAGTGCTACAATATGTTGTCTGCACATGAACCTCTGAATTATTTCACTTATGAGTATGGTGTCCTGTTGTGACCATTTGCCTACAAAAGCCCCCAATCTGTCCTTCACAGCTGAGTAATATTTCATTATATAAAAATGCCACATTTTTTTAACCCAGTCCTCTGTGGAGGGACATTTGGGTTGCTTCCACAATTTAGCTATTACAAACTGTGCTGCTATAAACATGGGTGCACATATATTGTGGTGATACGATGATTTCAGATCTTTTGGGAAAATACCAGATGGGGAATAGCTGGGTTGAATGGGACCTCTAGACCAAGTTTGCTATGGAGTCTCCAAACTGATCTCCACAGTGGTTTCACCAGTCTGCATTCCCACCAACAGTGCAGCAGAGTTCCTGTTTCTCCACAGCTTCACCAGCACTGGTTATTGGATGATTTCTTAATGCTGGCCAATCTTACTGGGGTAAGATGGAATCTTAACATTGTTTTTATTTACATTTCACAAATGACTAAAGATATAGAATATTTTCTCATATATTTATTTGCCCTTTGTGTTTCTTTATCTGAGAAGTGTGTATGCATCTCAGATGCCCAATTGTGGATTGGGTATTTGAATATGGACAGGATCATGTTCTTTAATTTTTTGTATGTTCTAGATAGAGGACCTTTGTCTGAGGGACAGCCAGCTAGGATTTTTTCCCAATGTGTGGGTTTTCTTTTCACTTTGCTGGTGATTTCTTTAGATGTGCAAAAACTTTTCAGTAAGATGAGGTCCAGTTATTGATTCTTTGAAGTATTTCCCTAGCAGTTTGATTTTTGTTCATGAACTCTCTGCCTACTCCTATGTCTTCAAGATTTTTACCTACTTTCTCTTCCAATGGATTTAGAGTTTCTGTTTTAATACTGAGATCTGTGATCCATTTTGACTTGAGTTTCATACATAGTGATAGACTTGGTTCTATTTTCAGTCTTTGGCAAGAGGGAAGCCAATTTTTCCAGCACCATTTATTAAACAGGCTATCTTTTTTTCCAGTGAGTTTGTTTAGCCCATTTGTCAAAGATTAGGTGGTTGAGTGTGTTAGTGGTTAGGGCTGCATCTTCCGGTCTGCTCCATTGATCCTCAGGTTTGTTTTTTAGCCAGTACCAGGTTGATTTTATTACAGTAGCTTTGTAGTGTAATTTCAGGTCAGGGATTGTGATTCCACCTGACTTGTCCTTGCTGTCCAGGATTGCTTTTGCTATTCTGGGTCTCTTCTGGTTACAGATTAATTTAAGGCATGTTTCTTCTAGATCTGTGATGTATGCTAATGGTAGTTTAATGGGAATTGCATTAAACTGTATAACAATTTTGGTAGTATCACCATTTTCACAATGTTGGTTCTTCCTAACCATGAGCAGGGTATGTTTTTCCATTTATTCAAATCCTCATCAATCTCTTTTTTCAGAGTACTGTAGTTTTCATTGAATAAATCTTTTACATCCTTTGTTAGGTTAATTCCTAAATATTTCAGTTTCTTGGATGGTATTGTAAAAGTATGGTTTCCTCAATTTCTCTCTCAGACTGTTTGTTGTTTTTGTATAGGAATGCTATTGATTTTTGGGTGTTGACTTTGTATCCAGCTACTCTGCTGAATTTGTCTATTAATTGAAGGAGTCTTCTTGTGGAGTTTTTGGGGTCTTCCATGTAAAGAATCATGTCATCTGCAAATAGTGATATTTTTACTTCTTCCTTTCCTATCCTTATTCCTTTTATTTCTCTATCTTGTCTAATTGCTTTGGCTAATACTTCTAGAGCTATATTGAATGGGAGTGGTGACAGTGGACAACCTTGTCTTTTTCCTGAAACTGAGTTTCAGTTTTTGCCCATTTAGTATCATGTTGGCCATTGGTTTGTCATAGTTGGCTTTGATCAGATTGAGGTAAAGGCCATCAATTCCTATTTTTTCTAGGGTTTTTAACATGAATGCATGTTGGACTTTATCAAAGGTTTTTCCACATCTATTGAGATGATCATGTGGTTTTTGTCTTTGACTCTATTGATACAATGTATTACATTAATTGATTTGCAAATACTGAACCATCCCTGAATTCCTGGAATAAATCCAACTTGGTCATGCTATATAATTTTCTTTATGATTTGCTGCATTCTATTTGCTAGCATTTTGTTGAGTATCTTTGCATCTATGTTCATTAGGGAGATTGGCCTATAGTTCTCTTTCTTAGTTGGGTCCTTCTCTGGTTTTGGTATCAGTATAATATTTGCCTCCAGAGATGAGTTAAGGCGAATTGCTTTCTTTTCAATTTCACTGGAGTTTGAGGAGTGTTGGCATTAAATCTTCGCTGAATGTTTTATAGAATTCTGCTCTGAATCCATCAGAGCCTGGGCTTTTCTTTGTTGGTAAGTTTTTAATGACATTTTCAATCTCATTAATTGATATTGGGTTGTTCAGGATTTTTGTATCTTCCTGATTCAATTTTGGTAGTTTGTACATTTCTAGGAATCTGTCCATTTCTTGTGAGCTTTCTATCCTATGGGAGCAAAGATTTTCAAAGTAAGTATTAATGATCTTTTGAACTGCTGTGGGATCTGTAGTGATTTTATCCTTTTCATTCCTTATTGCATGAATTTGAATTCTTTCCTTTCTTTTTTTGATAAAGTTGTCTAGGGGTTTATCAATTTTATTCATTCTTTTGAAGAACCAACTCTTTGATTCATTTACTTTTTGTAGTGTTTTCTTCATCTCAATTGCATTAATTTATGCCCTGAGTTTTATAATCTCCTTCCTTCTCTGGGCTTTTGGTTTGGCTTGTTCTTCTTTTTCTAGAAGTTTGAGGTATAGCATTAGGCTATTTATTTGCTTTCTGTTTTCTTTATATATGAATTCATCACTGTAAATTTCCCTCTGAGGACTGCTTTCATTGCATTCCACAGATTCTGCTAGGTTGTATTTGCATTTTCATTTGTTTGGAGGTATTATAAAATTCTTCTTCAATTTCTTGTGTGACCCACTGGTTATTCAGGAGGTTGTTGTCTAATTTCCAAGTGTTTATGGGGTTTTTGGAGTTCCCTTTGTCATTAATTTCCAATCTCATTGCACTGTGGTCAGATAATATGCATGGGATAATTTCAGTTCTTTTGCATTTAGGTAGGTATGCTCTATGGACTAGAATGTGGTCTATTTTAGAGAAAGGCAGATGTGCAGCTAAGAAAAATGTGTATTCTGATGTTGTGGGGTGGAACACTCTTTATATATCTACCAAGTCCTTTGTTCACACCTTTGGTTCAGGTCTATTATTTCTTTGCAGAGGTTTTGTCCAGTTGTGTCAAAGGGGAGTTTAGGTCCCCTGTTACAATAGTGTTATTAATTATTTGGTTCTTCATGTCTGTTAAGATTTGACTTATAAAATTTGGTGCTCTAGTATTTGGCGCATAAATATTTAGGATTGTTATCTTTTCCTCTTGCAGCTTTCCCCTAACTAGTATGTAGTGGTCTTCTTTATCTCTTTTGATTGTTTTCAGATTGAAGTTTACATTATCTGCAAACATAATAGCTACCCCTGTTTTTTTCTGGGAACCTATTGCATGGAGAATTGTTTTCCATCCTTTCACTTTCAGTCTTTGGATTTCCTTTTGAGTAAAATGTGTTTCCTTTATACAGCATATTGTTGGATTTTGTTTCTTAAGCCACTTTGCCAGTCTGTTTCTTTTGACTGGTGAATTGAGACCATTTATATTAATGGTTATAACTGGTATATGTTGGTTTATTCTTGTCACGCCATTTACTTGTTGCTTTCCTGTTTTTGCTATCTGTTTATTTGCTTGTTCTGCTTAAAGCTTCCTTTCTATTGTTGTTCTTGAGATTGTGGTCTCTTTTTTCTCTGTCAAGAATTTCTTTTAGCGCTTTTTGTAATGTTGGTTTGGTACTCATGAAGTTCTTCAGTTGTTCTCTGTCATGGAAATATTTTATTTCTCCATTGAATTTGAAGGATAGTTTTGCAGGTTACATCAGTCTGGGTTGGAAGCTATTTTTGTTTCAGAATCTGTAATACTTCACTGCAAGCTCTTCTTGATTTCATGATTTCTGTTGAAAACTCTGCTGTGATTCTGATGGGCTTTCCTTTATAGGTGATCTGTTTCTTTTCTCTAGCTGATTTTAATATTGTGTTCTTTTGCTGGATGTCTGGGATCTTGACTATTATATGTCTGGGTGTGGCTTTATTTGGGTTATGGCTTGTTGGGGTTCTATATGCTTCATTTAAGTGCACTTCAGTATCTCTTACTATGTTTGGGAAATTTTCTGCTATTATTTCTGCAAATATTCTTTTTATATCATTTGTGTTGTCTCCTGCTCTTTCATTGATTCCTATTACTTGGATATATTATTTCTTTTTGTCTCATCTTGGAGCTGTTGGATTAATTTTTCCTGGATCCTTGATGACTTTAAGAGAGCATTCCTTTCACAGTTGCTAGCTGCCATGCTGTCTTCAAGATCTGAAATTCTATCTTCAGCTTCATTGAAGTGGTTTTGCAAGCTTTCAGTGGAAGTTTTCAATTCCTGGCAATCTCTTTGAGTCTGTTTCATGCATTCTAATTCATTCCTAAATTGTTCATGTAAACTTTCCAATGTTCTTCTATTCTTTTATTTGTTTCTTCTCTATATGTTCAGAACATTTCTTCCATTATTATTTTCACTTCATTTTTTTCCTGAGAGATTATTTCTACTTTAATCTCCTCTATGGCCTGATAGATTTGGTTGTTCTTTTCAGATGCAATCGTTTCAGGAATTGGAGTTATGTGGCTTCCTAGTTCTCCTATATCATTGTTTCTTGAACTTGTTCTGGGTGGAGTTGAGTTCTGTGGCTGCATTTCACTCCTCTGTCTTGTCATTTTGGATGTCAGATGAAAAGTGTTGAACTACACACTGCCCAGACAGCTCACAGATGACTCTAGCAACCCTATTTTACCTCCATATCAAACTTATCACCAGATGTTAGCTGACCGTGAGGCACTGGGCCCAGGAACCCCAGACGATTGCTGAGGTGCCAGTCTTAGAGCCTACCTGCGATGATGGGGGAAAATTGTCTTGCCGGGCAGAGTACCAGTGTGGGCCTTACCTGTCAAAGGTCCGCTGCAAAGCCTGCTGTACTGTTGCCATGAAGCTGGGCTCCCTCTCTGTGGGAAACTTCAGGGAAGTTTTGTGGGCGCTGCCACTCTGGTGGAGTTTATTCACCCAGCTACAGTCTCATGGGAAAAACTGCTCCTGTAGCTCCGCTGAGCTGGTCTGGCTCTCTGCAGGAAAGTCTCGCTGGTGCGGGCACTCCAAGGGCGCCCAGGGCCAGATAGAGCACTGTGTACCTCAGAAAAGCTGCTCCCTTAGCTCCACCGAGCTGGTCTGGTTGTCTGTGGGAAAGTCCCCCTGGCGCGGGCACTCTAATGGCACTCAGGGCCAGGCAGAGCATGCTGTACCTCAGAAAAGCTACTCCCTTAGCTCTGCCAAGCTGGTCTGGCTCTCTGAGGGAAAGTCCCCCAGGTGTGGGCGCTCTAATGGCAGGCAAAGGTTCCTAACAGGAGGAGAACAATAGTCGATCTATATTTATCTCCTCCATCTTGAGGGCCCATAGCTCTTGTGGGGGGAATGCCTACTGGATTACTGCACACACAAAAGTTTTATGTTCAGATCAACAGCAAGCTTAAGGAAGCTTGTTTTTGTATTCTGAGATGCACTGAGAACAGGCGAGTTCATT
Organism: Dinomys branickii; assembly: GCA_004027595.1. NCBI lineage: Eukaryota > Metazoa > Chordata > Mammalia > Rodentia > Dinomyidae > Dinomys > Dinomys branickii. The sequence goes on along the minus strand of PVLD010012243.1, from coordinate 55,261 downwards.
CTCTCTTCCCATCCTCTGACTGACAAGGCTCATTTTGTTTTTGAATAGTGTTGAAGTTCTAAAAAGCATTTTTTTTCAGGTTGAAATCTAAAGGGTTTTGTGTCTATACACACTACTGCTATAAGAGAGCTGTATGAATTTGTGGGCAGGTGTTCATGAATTTGTGGGCAGGCCTTCCAAGGAAGAGTAATATATGGAAGTCTACAGATGCTCAGGGAAGGGCAGAGGCAGAAAGCCTCGCAGTCAGGGCTGCATGTGGAGCATATATAACCAAGGCCCACTCTGAGAGAAGAGTGTTAGGGATCATGCCTTGTGGCCTCTGTTCTACCCAGGGATGGGCTGGTTGACCAGCTGAAGAAGAATCATATGTAAATAGCACCGCTTTCCCCAAGTTTTGTCTCAGAATTCTAGGCTTCCCCAGCTGATGACCACAAATATCCAAAACTGGCTGATTCCCTGAAACACAGTATTCTCAATGGCTGACTGTGAAGAGTCCTTTTATATGGTTGTTGACAGAGGATGAGGCAGGAGGATCACAAGTTTGAGACTAACCTGAACAACCTGCAATAATCTGTCTCAAAATTTTAAAAATGTAAGAAGCAAAATAAAAGGTGTTAGTGATATGGTTCAGTGGCAGAACACTAAATGTTCTTACCTGTACCCAGAAAAAATCTGTAGAAGCAGTCTGTTCTAAGATTTAAGCTCATTTCTTCTAAGAAATCACCCTGTCATCATCGGCAGGCTCATCACTCTTCTGAAATAAAAATTCCTTCTTATTATGCCCACTTATGAGGAATGGAGGGCCCAGTTTGGACTCTAAAGTGTTGACTTTTCCATGACACAGCTGTTCTATGTACTGCTATGGTGCTAGCTAAGAGTGTGTTTCAAACAGCCCACAAATTAATTTCCCAATCTCATGTCTTGGTCAGATTTGTCACAGGTGCTTCTGCAGGTGATGCTGCAGTGAAAAATCACTGCTTTACAGGAGCAGAGTGGTGGTGGTACCTAGTGCAGAAAACTGGCCCACATGGTACTTAGATCTGACCAATTTTCTGCCACTTTAAGTGCACTGCTCCCATCACTTCTGTGAGCCTCACCATGGTGTCTTCAATGACCTTCCCAACAGTCTTCCTTAATGGAGAAACATTTTTTGCTTTCTATATTGCATTTAATAAGATGTGTTCCACAGGTGTATGTGGTTACCTCCTCCATCATGCCTAGATATCCGCCAAAACAAATGGATCGGGGCCAGTTTCCTATCACTGTGCCCAGGATGAATCCATGTCAGTACGTGCTCAAGACCTCAACACACAGAAAATTTCATGAACTCTACTGTGCCTTTGCAAACTGACTTCAACTGTCCCCACTTTCTTATATTAACAATCATATCTCTGTATATTGTGCACCAAACCCCAATGAGACAGGTTTCCACAGGCTAAGTGTCTAGTTCAAAATATGAAACACATAAACATGAAAGAGCATGACTCAACTCCATTGCTTGAAACATCCATGTCCAACTCAGACACATTGCGGAAGGTGGTGTTGTGTTTAATAGTTGCCTAGAAAAGGGGGGAGGCTATTTGTGGGCTCATCTTGTCAGAAAGCAGGAGTTCTAAAAGTAATTCTGTTGACAGCCATTAACATCATAAAACTGCCACCTGCCTATGTCAACATACAATTAACACTTACAAAGTTACACAAGAAACATTACACCTTCCTAAATTCAGACTTTAAAGTGTCTCTAAATTCTAATGACACCATTTCTATTATTTTTTAAGACACCTTTTCATTGTTCTCCTCCTCAACATGAATTCCACTTTATTCTGAGGTTATTTTTGTGTTAAACCTAATTTTCAGCATCTTCAGAATAAACATATATTCATTAGTAATCAAGGTGTTCATTTTCTGTCACACATACAAAATGTCTTTCAAATCATTACTAAGTTTAGGTGGAGTTAGGCATCGGTAATAAACCTTGATGCCTGAGGCATTCTGTTTTGTAACTTGCTCCTCCAGAGCAACTAATTCAGAGGCTATCTCTAGAATAAAACTGATGTTTGATGTTATATGATTTTAAAGTGTGTCTGAAGAAGAAAACTTGTTCCACTGGAAAGCTAACTAACTCACAGCCTTCTTTTTCTTCACCTCTGCCTTTAAAAGTATGTAATGTAGAGTTACTGGCTTTTAAAAAGCAACCTTAAAATGTAAATGCATCTGTAATGAACATAACTTCTTGCTCTGCATATGAACTTGCTTAGGATCTGATGATAGCATTTACTGAAGGTTAATGCAGGAAACAGGGCTTCATAGAGTGAAAGCTCTAAGACACAGTGTAGTGCAATTAAAATTGGTTTGCTTTATGGAATTTAAATGAATTCCAATCTCAGTGTCTCCTGACTAAAAATGAAAAGTACTGTTTTTGTAAGAGTTTAAGAACATCCTGTTTGTCACTGCAGCACAAGTCTGTCTTGGGATTTTTAAGGAAATTCTGTTGGGTCATTTTCTGGAGAGCTGGAAAAACAACCAGTTGAACATGATGCATACTTTAATAAGATGCAATTTCTTAGACTCCTAGAACTGTGTGGGTACTAAGGAAACACGGTAAAATGAGCCCAACCTTATGAGCCAGCTCCTCCAGAGGAGACACGTAGCAGCTCAGCGGTGCTGAGTGCAGGAAGGGTGCTGGAGAGCTTTGTCCTCCTCTTCATTTCACATCTTCCTGAGATCTTAGGTAACTCATTTAACTTCTTGGAACTCAATTTCACTACCTAAGAATAGTTATTTTTGTTTCTTTGTGATTCGTTTTATGAGGGACAGAGTATCATGATTTTTGTATAGTAAAACATTATTTTCCTCTATATTTAATGTGATTCAGGATTTGTGTAAGAAACCCTTTCCTGGATGGAGGTCATGATAAAGAAATCCTTATATACTGTCTTCCAAAATCTTTAATGTTTTGATTTTGCTCTATGATCTATACTCAATCTGGAGTTAGTTTCTCTGTAATTCATGAAAATTTTTAAGTCTTTCTCCCATGTACATATAATTGTCACAGCACCATTTGTTGATTTAATGCTAGATTAACTGCAAATTTGTCTTTTACTCTACTGCCATGTTTTCTAAATTTATTTTCATTGATATATACAAACATAAAATTTGTACCTATTACCGGGGGGTCTCATGTAATGTTCTGAATAAAATATACAGCATTTCATGTTTAAGTTAGCTTGGGAATATTTATCACCTCAAACATTGTTGTGGTTTAAATATGAATTTTCCTCAAGGACTCATGTACTCAGGTGTTGTTACTCAATGTGACCATGTTCAGAGGTAGAGCCCACACAGGTGACTAAATCATGAAGGTATGAACATCACACGAATGGTTTAAGCATTGAGGATCCCCTTAGATGAATGGGATGTGAGGAAGAGGGGCCCAGTTAGAGAAAAGCAGCCACTGTAGGAGAGCCCTTGCAGAGTTGGTCTCCTCTTGGGTTCTTTCTCTTTCCTTTTTTCTGCTTCCTGGTTGTCATAAGGTGAGCACGTGTCCTTTGCAATACCCTTCAACTGTGATGTTTCTGCCTTGCCATAACCCTAAAAATAGTGGAACCAGTACACCACAAACAAACCTCTGAAACCGTGAGCCAAAACAAACCTTTTATTCTTTAACTTGATTTTCTTGGATATTTGGTTACAGTGACAAAATCTGAATAATATGAATGTTTACCTTTTCTTTATGGTAAAAAGTATCACAAGCTTTGGCTTTTTGTAGGGCATACCATGTTATGGTTATCTCTAACCACCTTACAGTGTGATAGCATGCTTGCTGTTCTAGCATACTATCACTAACTAACTGCACCTAGGTACTCATTTTTTTTATTAAAAAAAAGAGTACAAAAACATATTAACAAACAGACACCAATTAGCATAAAAAATAGTACAATCACAACTGATCTATAGACAAGGTGACGTGGTCTCAACAGTGGTTATTGCTTTATCCATTGATATCTTCGAAGTGTAAATATATGAACCCATATACAGACATGCAAAATTGGTCAGACCATTAATCCTCTCAACAACAGAAAAACACAAAAACCAAACATCCAAAGACAGAAAACAAAACAGGCAAACAACAACAACAACAAAAAACCACCAATAGTTGCTGCTTTGCATATTGATATCTTCGAAGTATGTATTCAGGATAACACATACAGACATACAATATTGATCAAACAACCCATCATTGATTAAGCTTTCCTTACCCCTCCTCCAGCTCTCTGTCCTCTTGACTTAAGTGAAGGCTTAAGTATATGTCAAGTAATTCTGTAGGGTGAGGACTTGGGTCCAGCTCTGTATTCTGTTCTATGGGCTACTTTTCTTTGTACCTCAGTATCATACATGTAAGAAATCTTGATATTTACCAGAGAAAGGCCACCCTTCTTATTTTTATGTTTCTTTAAAACAGTCTTGGATTTTGTTACTGTTTTTTCTCCATGAAGTAAATGTTACCTGCTGAAATTATAAGCACATACAGACACAATTTTGGGAGATATTGACTGTGAGGAGAACATTTACTCTTTGCTCTGAAGGTTTTATAATTTTAGTTTATGTAATAAACTGACAGTGGACAAAAGCTAAGGAAAATGAAGATTTCATTTTCCACTCTATGTCTATACCTGGGACCCAGCATACATTCAGTTTGAGACTCAGAGGAGTGAGATTCCATTATGACAGAGTTTAACAAAGGCACAGGGTGTGGCCTTCTGGGGCATGGGGCTGGGTATGGAAGTTTGAGGGGTGAAGTGCACAGCCAGAGGGGTTGTCTTTCTGTATGGATGAAATCCCCCAGATAAAAGCCACCATGATGGTTTCTGTGTGGACCAGATATCAGCCCCTAAATCCCTTCACCCTATGGAAAGATCATTGTGGGGCAGATAGTAAGGGTTGAATATCTGATAGAAAGGCCTCTGCCAATACTTTCTGTTTATTTCATTAATGTAGACTAGGCTAATTTTTTTTTTTTTTTTTTTTTTTTACAAAATGGCATCCTTTCAGAGCCCTTCCTATGTCTGCAGAGCTCCACAGTTTCTTTGACTACATAACATGAAGTATGCCTGATGTAGACAAATGTATTCTACTCTCCCATAATGAAAGCTGCACTAAATGTACAGGTCAATGTGGGGAGATTTGAAATCATTGCAATATCAAACATTCTCTGACAGGAATATGGTATGATTGAAAAAACAGACTGGAGGATCAGTGGAACAGATTAGAAGATGCAGACACAGCAGTAAACACACTCAGCCACATTATCTTTGACAAAGGGGCCAAACATGTTGACAGGAAGAAAGATAGTCTCTTTAACAGGGGGTGGTGCAAAAACTAGCTCCCCACATGGTGAAGAATAAAACTAGACCTGTGTCTATCTCCATGCACTAAACAAAAGTCAAAATGGATCAAAGATTTAAATATTAAAACAGAAACACTTAATCTATTGGAAGAGAAAATAGGTAAAAATCTTGAAGACATAGGGATAGACAGAAAGTTCATAGACAAAACTCAAACCACAAAGAAAATACTTCAAAAAAATCAACAACTGTGATCTTATCTTATTAAAAAGCTATTGCACATCAAAAGAAATCACCAACAGAGTGAAAAGACAACTAACAGAGTGGGAAAAAATTTTATCCAATTGTCTCTCAGACTAAGGACTTATATGTAGAACATATAAAGTACTGAAAAAACTCAAACATCCTAAATTCAAAGATCCAATTCAAAAATGGTCATCTGAGATGAATACACACTTTTTAGATGAAGAAATACAAATGACAAACAAATATATGATAAAATGTTCAACATTACTTGTCCTTTGGAGATGCAAGTGAAAACAACACTGAGATTCCATCTCACTCCTGAAAGAATGGCTGTCATCAAGAAATCAACCAATAACAAATGCTGCAGGGGCTGTGGGGAAAAAGAAATTTCCACTGTTGGTGAGAGTGCAGACTGGTGAAACTACTGTAGAAATCAGTATGGAGATTCCTCAAAAAGCTAGAATTAGAAGGCCCCTTTGACCCAGCTATTCCCCTTCTGGATATTTTCCTAGAAGAATTTAAAACTTTATACCACAGCAATTTATGCACACTCATGTTTATAGCAGCAGTTTGTAGTAGCTAAATCTTGGAAACAATCCAAATACCCATCAACTGGGGAATGGATAAAAAAGATGTGGTATTTTTATACAATGGAGTACTACTCAGCCGTAAAGAACGACAAACTAGAGACTTATAAAAGTCTATAAAGGTAAATGGATGCAACTTGAGACCATACTCATAAGTGAAATAAGTCAAACTCAGATGTGCAAGCGTCATATTGTTTCCCTGATGTGAGAAATGGCAAGAGCAAGTAAGTTCAAAAATGTTCATTAGATATTGTGAAATGGGAAGAAATTGTTAAAAGGTAAAAGAAATAGGATAGGGGAAAGAGAAAAGGAAGGAAGGGAAAGGGGAGAAAAATCCAAATGAGCTACACTATTGATGTCTCTTGGTTCATAGAAAAGGAAAGTTTGTGCTAATATTGACTGGAGGATTTTTTGTGCCCATATATTATGCTCTGAGTAACAGCTTTAAAGATAATAACATGCAATGTACTATTATTACTTTACTATCATCTTGTCATGAAATTTTCTATTACCTTTTTCTATAAAATAAATAATTGTTTCTAAAAAAGAATAACATATATTTACATAGATATCCTTCAATATTTAAAATGGAATTCTGATTTTCTCTCTGGAGAGAGTCCATATAATTTGCTATTTCTATATGGGTTCATATATTTACACTTCGAAGATATCAATGGATAAAGCAATAACCACTGTTGAGACCATGTCACCTTGTCTGTAGATTAGTTGTGACTGTACTATTTTTTATGCTAATTGGTGTCTGTTTGTTCGTATATTTTTGTACTTTTATTTTTTTAAATAAAAATAATAATAATTTGCTATTTCTGAATATTTGATAATTTTGATACCTTAAAAAATTTTAAGAGTATTATTTACTATAGTAACAAACAAAAAAGTTCAAAACTCACCTGTGCAAAGTTTGACGAATTTTTTTCCACGTGAAGACATCTGTATAATCACTTCCAGAACCCAGAGGGGCCTATGCCTTCTCTGGGTCATTGTCCTGTCTCCTCTCAGAAGCACCCTGCTTAGGTTAATGTGCTCTCCAGTTAGTGCCCTGGGCTGCTAGTGCCCTCTCAGGAGTCCACTAGCCAAGTTCTCACATGATGGCAAGCTTTAATGGCCAAATCCAACTTCAGCACTAAGTATGCACAGTTTTCTTAAAAAGAAATTCACACAGAAGATACGGCATATAAAAATAGTGTTGAGAAGTGGCTGCCAGGGATAGTGGTCAGAGCGAAAGCAGCAGTGGTTTGGATCAGAAGCAGGAATGAGTTTTTGTGCAGAAACGTTTCCTACTCACACAGCACTGGAGGGTCAGCTTGGCTGTCAGCAGCAAACGGGGCAAACTGAAGGCTCCAAATCACAGGGCACGGGATGTGGAGCCGGGCAGCAAGGGCCCGGTGGTGAAGGCGACGAGAGCCCCTGCCCGTGCCTAAGCCTCTCAATCATGCCAATTATAGTAGTTGCTGTTTTCCTCTTTCCAGTGTGGAAACAAATGTTCCACTAGCATGCTTCAATAACTTCTTTTTTTTAGAAAATTTTATTCTTTCTACATTTCCAGTACAGTTATTCTTTATTTCAGATCATAAAGAAATATAATTTGAGAACAATGAATAATTTACTATGAGTGTTTTGAAAAGTAAAAAAAAAGGTATTTTTCACAACTCTGAATGATCTGATTTATTAGCGTACAGAGAAAGTCCTGATGATACTGTTTTACCCCTTTGGAATCTGTCTCTGTGTTGGCCGGCTTTTATTCAACACTCTTGTTTGAACTACAACAGTGCAGCACTGAGCCAGAGAAAAATTTAAAATTGAAATTTTTGAAATACATATATGATTTTCAAAATACTTATGGATTATTGGACCTAGGATATAGCTCAGTGGCACAAGCACCTGCCTGGTAAGCACAAGGTCCTCAGTTTAATTCCCATCACCAAAAAAGAGAATTATTATGTGGTAGGGATGATTCTTTATAGTACTGTGAAACTAATTTTTTAGGGGATATAATATGGGCTATAATTCTAGAAGTTCCATCCAATCTCACTCAATATTGCAACTTATTTTCCTTGACAGATCAGGACAAATTATTTCCTTAATTACCTCCTATAATTGCATACCAAAGTGAGCAACATCCCTTTATAGATATCATATTGTGAGGGCTAAATGTGTCCCTGGAGATGTTTCAGTTCAGCACATGACACTGAGGTCTGAGTGACACACAGCTTGTCAGCATATTCTTTGACCCTTCTGAGATGCAGTAAATGTTCATCACCAGGGAGTGAATTTGAAGTCCCAAAAGACTCAAGAGTGATAACAATAAAAACAACTCTACTAAATAATAAGAGGGCTGGGGATATAGCTCAGTGGAATAAGTGCTTGCCTAGCAAGCGCAGGGTCCTGAGTTCGATCCCCAGTACCGCAAAAAAAAATGAGAATAATGAAACCAAATGAATTGTTTTGGTTCAGTAAAATTAGGCAAATAAAAGTAATGAAATTAATGCTTTTATTATGTAGCTTTTATATTGTACCATAGAAAGATTCTTCTAAGTTAAGTTTTAAATATATTTAGGACAACAGCAGCCTCGTTTGAGTAATTATACTGCTTGCACAACAAGAACTGTAAAGAATACCTATTCCAACAGTATTCCACCAAGAAAAAGATGGTTCAGATGACATATTACTATGTGCTAAGGTGTGAGCAAGAGCTGCAGAACCAGCGAGGGCTGCACTGGGTGTTTTCCTCGTGGCTGCAGTTTGGCAGAACTCTCCATAGTCATTCTGCAAGTACCCTGGACAGCAGCCTCAGGACAACCTAGGCTCAGGGCTTTCTTTTCTAACCTGCTGAGTTCTTTGCTAATGTGTGAGAGACAAAGGTTCTCACATTGCAAAGAGACATTAAAAATAAACTTCCAAATCTCCCTTAAATATGTGATCACCTTTAATGACATCAACAAGAACACTTCAGGGACTTCCACTCAATTTGAACTCAAATGAAAGGCAAATCACTAGCAAGTGACCTCTGCTTCTGAAGACACTGCATTTAAATAAGGTGCTACATTTTTTCAGTCATAGTGATAGGACATTTGGGTATCAGCTGGTCTCCAGCCTAAGTGCCTTCAGATTCTCAACAAAGAAATGGGACCAAGTTTTTAAAAGGCTCAGCAGAAATTTATGGACAGAATTCATTTATTCTTTTCAGATAAAAAGTAAACCCTGTGGACCTTTAAGATAATTTAGATGTTTATATTGTGTAATGACTAAATGCAGATAAAGCAATTTATTTTCCCTGTATTGTTGGAATACAATTTTCTGTAATAGATAATCTTGCAATTTATAACCTAGTCATTTTATTATATATTATACTTTACAGGCTTTTATAAAATGGACTGGATATTTGGCAATTATCTTTTTCTCCCTTTAAGCTCCTTAATGCTTCCCGAACCCTGCCCCAAGTAACCTTTGTTGGGAGGCTGGCTGACTGCCACTTAGCAGGCATTAGCAACAGAGCATGGGCATAACTTTCACTCACTAAAAGTGCAATTTCTTGTACCACTCCCCATTGCCTTCGGGGTTCCAGTTCCAAGTGAATCCTTTATGTTTTGAGCAGATGAAAAGACAATGGACAAAGAATAATTCTACTAAAAGTTCTTCTAATTTAGAGATGAAGAATTTTTGACTGATGTTGATATAAATAAAACTACACACATATATGCACACAGATCTCTTTACAAGTTAAATTTGGAAGAGAACACCCACATGAATCCTCCTCACATATATTTGGGTAGCATAAGCTATAAATAAAACCCATAGCTATTAATATGTTAACAAAGATTAGAAGATTACTCATAAACTATTGATTCATGTAAATAATTTCACTTGGATTATTTTTTCAAAGGATAGCAATAAAGGTCAGAATAAAATATACCCAGACTCACACATTTAATTAGTGTACTTTGTTAGCTCTGCAGTTTTTATGAAGTGTTTATTTTTGAAGAAAGCTTTAGTTCTTAACAAATAAAATTGTTTTATGTTTGACATACCAAATAACAGCATGCTAACTCTTTTAAATTTCAATACCTGAAAAGAACATTTAGACCCAGAATGTAAGTCACCAATCATTCACATGGAACATGTACTTCTGTAAGGAATTACCTCAAAAATAAAAGAAAACACTTTCACTGATTTATAAATTATCCAGGATGCAAAAAGCAACAGGAAAGCATAAGCCTATCTGGCGCTGGGGTCCCAAGAATCAAATTTTCATTCCTGTCAGAGCTGAGAGCCAAAGATTAGAAGAGGTAGGGGATTTCAGTCCAGGAGATCAAGGCAGAGAAGAGAGGAAGTTCTTCCTTAATTTGTGCAAATTTTCTCTCTCATGCAGCTTTCTCACATTGGTCTTAAATTTGTCCTCTCTTAAAAAATAAAATATGTATTCCTTTAAGCGTTTCACTGCACCAGATTCCAGGGACACAATGATGAAAAAGAGAGAATTTGACTTCTGTCTTCATGATGACCTGATGTGTGGGAATATCTCAGACCATTAAAATGCATGACTAGAGGAAAGGCATTGCACTCTGAGAGCATTGAGGAGCAACCCTCAACCTATATTTGTGTACAAAGAATGACCCAGGGACCAGGTTTTCCTAGAAGAAGTTATCAAGCTGAGACCTAAGGATATATAAACAGCTTAGCAGGAGAAGAGTGTCCCAAGATATGTGAACAGTAAACTGTAAATCCTGAAAGTAAGGTAGAATGGTTTTTAGAGGAACTCAGAGAGTTTAGTGTAGCTGGAACTTAAACTATAGTGTGGTTAACAACTGAAGAGTTTCAAGGACACTGGTTGGGGAATGAAGGAAGCAGTGAGAAAACAGGCTTTGGAAGTTGGTAGGGGCTGCATCTGGAGGTTTTTTTGTAGGACAAAAAACAAATTCAAGTTTTGAGACTGATGGACAATCGATGAAGAAGTTTAAATTGGACACTAATGCAATAAAACGTTCATTCTGTCAGCCTCCAATGCAGTACTTTCTCCACCACTGTTTTCTTCATCCTTTAGGTGTTAGGGCTTCCAGACCTTTCATCAACATAATCACTTTCTTCTGGATAAATATATTTACTAATGGTCTTCTGAAAATGAACCCCAAACAGAATGGAAAGATTTAGATGGGATGTGTCATAGTGAGGTTGTTAGCTTTATTTTTATCTTTTGCTGGGTATTATTTATTTGGGCAGGAGAAAATTGTGGCATTATTTATTCATTTTGCGCTTATGGTAAACTGAAACAAGATAGACTTCTTCTTTTAACTAAGATTGATGTGTGGTCAAAGCTCTCTCAACTCAGATAAGATTCACATATCTCTGTTAAATATCACTTTACTGATTTCAGTCCAGCACTCATGTACCTCAAGATTGTTTTGAATCTTTCTTGCGTCACTCCAAGCACTTGCCATGTATCTCTGTTCTTGTCAGTTGCAAATTTAACAAGGCAGATTCCTATATCTTCATCCAACTAGCCAATTTCCCTGGGAGCTTTTTTCTCTATAGATTGATAAGAATAAATTTTCCTATCTTTATTCATTTAATCAGGTATGAATCTTCTCCAGTATTTTCCAAACGAAATTTCCGCATTGATCCAAAATAATATTGTAAATAACTTGGTCAAATGTCTTGCTCAAGTCAGCTCACGTGATTTGGGGATAGGCTCCACATCTTCCAATGTTGTGAGCCATTTAAAAATGGTTTTACTAAATAACTCATTCTAATGTGCACTGTTTTGCCCTAATAACACTTTAGTAAAAAACACATTCTGAACATTTTATCAAGTATCAGCTTCCAGGTTCCTAATTTGTGGTTTCTGGATTGTGTTATTTCTTCCCCTCAAGAATTGTCTGTCTGTCACTTCTATAGTCTTCTCGCCACCTCCTATCCTATTGTACTCTTTGGTCCTTATTTACTCTTTTGTGTAAAAACTAGAGAAACAATGTGATATTTACATATACGTAACTGATCTATTTCACTGAACAGTATGGTCCCAGGGTGCATTCATTTACCCAGAAATGTCTCAAGTTTATCCTTCATGTCTGAGTAGTACTCCATTGTGTAAACCACATCTTTTTAAAATCCATTTATCAGTCAATGGGAATTTGGGTTGTTTCCAAGATTTAACCATTGCAAACTGTACTTCTGTGAACACGGGTGTGCATATATTGCTGTGATATGATGTTTTAAATTCTTATAGGAAGATATTGAGAAGGAGAATAGGTGGGTCAAATAAGATCCTCTAGTCCTAGTTTTCTGGAGAATCTCCACCCTAATTTCCAAGTGGCTGCACTCGTGTACACTCTCACCAACAGTGGAGAAGGGTTCCTTTTCCGCAGAGCAGCCCCGGCGTTTGTTGCTGTTTGACTTCTTGATGGCGGCCATTCTTTCTGGGGGGAGATGGCATCTCAGTGTCGTTTTCATTTGCATCTCTCAAAGGACCGGTGATGTTGAACATTTTATCAAGTATTTATTTGCCATTTGTGTTTCTTCATATGAGAAGTGTGTACTCATCTCAGATGCCCATTTCTGGATTGGATGTTTGAATTTAGAATTTCTGATTTTTTCTTTCAGTTCTTCATGTCTTCTAAACATTCGTCCTTACATTTTCATTTTTATTGACTGATATTGAGTTATTTTTGCTGTTGTTTTGTTTTTGCTACCAGAACCAGGAACTGAACTCAGGATCTTACACTTTGCAGGCAAACACTGTGCCATTGAGCTAAATCCCTGGCCTCATTGTGTTATTTAGAAATTTTATGTCTTCTGGATCCAGTTTTTGCAATTCATACATATCTGATAATCTGAGCAACTTCCCTGAAGATAACAGTATACAATATAACAACCATTGTTAATTTCCTACCATCTTGTTTTGAAATTTGGTATCATTTTTATTGTTTTTGTGTTGTTTTATTTTTGTCTTTGTTGTAGTTATTTTGTTATTGTTTTTGTTTCTCCTTAAAATATCTAGAATCTGTCTATTTCTTCTATGTTTTCCATCTTTGAAAGTACGTGTTCACAAAGTAGGTGTTTATGATCTTCTAGGTTTCCATAGATCTGTTGTGATTTCACTCTTTTTATTCATTATTCCACGGATTTGAGTCTTTTCTTTCTTATTTTTGATGAGGTTTTTCCAAGGGTTTAGCAATTTTGTTTAGTCTTTCAAAGAACTGACTCATTAATTGACTCTTTGTATCATTTTCTTACTCTCAGTGGCATTAATTTGTGCTCCTATCCTCATAATTTACTCCCTCTTATAAGCTGTGGTTCAGTTTGTTCTTCTTTTTCTAGAAGTTTGAAGTTCACCATTAAGTTGTTTATTTGTGCTCATTCTGATTTCCTGAGGAGAGAATTTCCCTTTGAGGACTGCTTTAATAGTGTCCCACATGTTCTGGTAAGTTGTACTTTCATTTTTCTTGATTATAGACATTGCTTCATTTCTTCTTTGATTTCATTTTTGACCCATTGGTTGTTTAGGAAGGTGTTGTTTAATTTCCCTGTGTTTATGGAGTTTGGTAATTTCTTTTGTCAATAGTTTCCAGTTTCATTGCACTATGGTCAAGTAATATGTGTGGGATAATTTCAATTCCTTTGCACTTACTTAAGCATATTCTATGGGCTAGTATATGGTCTATTTTAGAGAACATCCCATGTACAGCTCAGAGAAATGTGTATTCTGATACTATTGGGTAGAGCACTCTCTAAAGGCTTACTAAGTCCATTTGTTCATAAGTTTTGTTCAGTTCTGTTATTTCTTTGTTGTTTTTTTGTGTGTAGTTGAGCTATCTCTTTGTGACAATGGGTACTAAAGTCCCCTGTTAAAATTATGTTGCTGCTTATTTGATTTTTCACATCCATTAATATTTGTTTTATAGTTCATTGGACCAGTATTTTATATATACATGATTGTTGTCTCCTCTTCTTGAAATTTTCCCTTAACAAGTCTGTAGTGACTTTTTGTCTCTTTGGACCAGTCTTGGCTTGAAGTTCATGTTGTGTGCAAATAGAATAGCTACTCAGCTTTTCTCTGGGTTCTTGTCATATGGATTAATGTTTTCCATCCTCTGACTTTGTCTATTAATTTCTTTTTGAGCTGGATGTATTTGTTGTATACAGAAAATTGTTGGATCTTGCTTTTTGATCCACTGTCAGTTTCTTTCTTTTGGTTGGTGAATTGAGACCATTTATATTGATGGTTATAAGTGATATGTATTGGCTTATCCATCTCATATTATTTTCCTATTTTTGGTTCCCTGTGTTTGCCCTCTGTTTGTTTTTTTTAATTAATTTTTTGGTCATTTTTTTGAGACAGGGTCTTGCTCGGCAGTTTAGGCTGTCCTTGAGCTCACTTTGTAGCCCAGGCTGGTCTCAAATTCAAAGTATCCTCCTGCCTCAGCCTCCCAGTGCTGGGATTACAGGTGTATATCACCATGCCCAGCTTCCCCTCTATTTAATTTCTTGCTTTGCCTGGTGGCTTCTTTCTAATGGTGTTTTTGGAATTGTGGCCTTCCTTTTTCTCTTTCTAAAATATCTCTTTCTAAACCATGAGTGCATTTTGCAGAGCTGGTTTGGTGGCATGAATTTCTTCAGTTGTTATTTGTCGTGCAAGAATCTTATTTCTCCACTGATTTTGAAAGATAATTTTTCAGTGTACATCAATCTGGGTTATAGGTTGCTTTCTTTTAGGGCTTGAGATACTTCACTCCAAACTCTTCTTGACTTGAGGGTTTGTTTTCATAAGTCTGCTGTGATTCAAATGAGTTTTCCTTTATAGGTGTGTCTTGGTTACTTTACTCTTATTGCTGAGACAAAATACCCAACACCCAAAATGAAGAAAGGAAAGGTTTATTTAGCTTACAGTTTGTGGAGGTTTCAGTCCAAACTTGGCTGCTTCAGAGGCAGAGTGGCACATGGCAGAGGGCAAAACGTTCAGGGCAGCAGAGCACAGCAAAAACAACCAGAGCAAAAGGGAGGAACTGCTGCAAGCAGCCTCCTTTTCTCCCCTACATTGTAAACAGCCTACCTCCATCCAGGGGGCGTGTACTTCTCACATAACCTCCCTGCTCTCCACTTCCACAGACTCAGGATGTATACAAAGTAAGCACCCTGGCTTCCTGCTGAATCACTCAGCCAAACCTCTGGACTCAAGTTGACACAATGTATCAACCATAACACGTGATTTGTTTCTCTTCTCTAATTCCTTTTTTTATTCTGTTCTTGTTAATGTTTAGAATCTTGATTGTTATAAGCTTTGGTGGTGTACGTGTATTTTGGTCACGTCTATTTGGGGTCTTACATGCCTCACTTGTTTGTATGTCCAATTCTTTGTCCATATTTGGGAAATTTCCTGTCATTAGTTCTGTGAAGAGGTTTTCTTTATGGCATTCGTATTATCTCTAGCCTTCTCATTCACTCTGATCAATCTTATACTGTTTGTCATTGCTTCATCTTGCAGCTGTTGGTTTTATTTTTCAGAATCCCTTTCTATTTTTAAAATATCTTTTTTTTATGGTTGTTAACTGTAATCAAGTCCTCTAGATCTGATATTCTAGCTTCATCTTTATTCAATTTATTGTGTATACTTTTAGTGGAATTTTTAATCTCCCAGGTATATGTTTGGATCTGTTTCATCGCTTCTATTTCTTTTCTATGTTAGGCATTCATAATTTCCATCATTTTTCTAACTTCTGTTTTTAATCTGTGTCAGCTCTACATTAGTGAAGGCATGGCTTTCATTTTGATTGTCATTTTTTTTTAACCTGAGAGATTTTTTTAATAGCCATATCTATTTGTTTTTTCACTTCTTGCTGCTATCATTTCAGAAATTTCCAGGGTATGGTTTTTGATTCCTTCTATTTTATTGTGCTCTAGATTTGTCTTGTGTGGCCTAGAGGTCTGCAGTTGCATTTCAATTATCTTCTTGTCATCTTCTATTATTTTATTTATTTTCTGTGTTGATACTTATAGATTTCTTTCTGTAGGTAGCCTTTTCATTATTATCAAGGCATTCCTAGGAAATGTCTATCCTACAGAGAAGC
Organism: Dinomys branickii; assembly: GCA_004027595.1. NCBI lineage: Eukaryota > Metazoa > Chordata > Mammalia > Rodentia > Dinomyidae > Dinomys > Dinomys branickii. Next base: position 39,004 of record PVLD010012243.1, on the reverse strand, counting down.
CTTTTAGGTGAGTGTGGTTCTTGACCTTTGTGTCTGTCTCAAAAACCTACCTTCACAATTGATTAAGGATGGGCAATTGCTATTTGTTTGACTTAGTACCCATCCTTTGGTACTGGACTATGTGATGCTTATTACTTCCAGACAATCACAATGTTGCCATATGAGGGAGAAAAACTGATTATAACATGTATGAAATCCTGGCTAAAATTGTACAGTTAGCAATAACAATAGCCTCAAGCATAGCCTAGAATCTGACAAACTGTGGTAATTATTGGTGTGGTACCTTTAACTATAGGAGCAAGCTCTACAGTTGTATAACACAATCCAACATTTACCAGAAAACTTGTATGAAATGAGTTTCCCCTTGGAAGACTGATTTTTACCCAACTGTTGGCTATGTAGGGCCCCTCAGGAAGCAATGTCCGGCTGCTCCACACTGCTATAACTGAGAAGGGCTGTTTCACCACCCTTTATAATATTCATTTAACCTCTGAGTAATATTTTATGTTTTTTAAAAAGTTTCCTAATTCCTAATTTATTTTTGTTAGGTTTATTTAAGGTATTTATTTTTAAGTTGCTGTGATAAGTTGATTTTTTAGTTATATTTCTAGAGTTTTTTCTAATATATAAGAAATGGTTTAATCTATTTTCTTGGTTTTAATTGTATAATCAACTTTCTCATATATTCCCAGAGATTAGTTTTGCACATTGAAAGTTCTCAACATTATTTATCTTCTTTCTTTTCCTAGTTCTTTCTCTCTTTTGTTATGATGCAAATTAAATTTCTGTGTATGTGAAATGGGAATTTTGTGTCACTCTTTTGATAATTGTAGTTTTTCTTTTCTTTCAGATATTGTTACTTTGTTTAGAACTTCAAATTTCATTTTTAACAACAGTGATTTTTCATAGTAGCTAAGGGAGACACACCTTATAATTTTTTATATCACCAAAGGTATTCTTAGGAGTTGGTTTTTTAACTTGATCACATATTTCTAAGTATCTTAATGAGTTTTTGATATGATTCATTATCCTTATGTGTTTCTTGATGCGTTATTGACCTTAAATTTATAGTTACTCATAGGGTAATATTTTTAATGCTATATTGACTTGAGTGTACAAATAATGTATTAGAGTGTATTTAACATAAGTAAGGAAATACTTCATCTTAGTGATTGAGAAGACTTCATATCCTATTATTCTATCATTTAAGAGTTATCTTCTTTTACTGGTTCTTAGTACCAGTTCTCTTAAACTGTGTAATTGTTTATACACTAATTAGAAAGAACAAAAATGCTGCCTATTAAACAGAATAAAAGTCATTACAGGTTAGAAATTTTCTCCTCATTAAGATATTTTTAGATTTCTAAAATAAGTTTAAAAATCATATATCATCTTTGTGTATATACATGTATACTATTTATGTGGATATGTGATTATAATATGAGTAAAAAATTATAAAATTTTCTAAGTTTTCTTCACATTCATATCTCTACCCCTCTAAATCTCTTTTGGACTCTAAATCATTTTTGTATGAATCATGCTGTTCAGCAAGATGAGCAGTTGCTCTGCTATTGTCTAAGAATGTGCTTTCTTCACTGCTGAAATCATTCTGCAACCGCAGAGTGGATGCTGCCTCTTGTGACCCAGCAATGAGTTCAGTTTCATCCTGACTTGAACAGTATCAAAGATGGAAAATGTTTATATATTGATGGGAATGGTATATGGTATCTGATTTCTTTCTTTACTTTCACCTCCACATCTACACCACTAGCAAGGGCTTTTAATTCCATCATGAGCAATTTACATATTTTATTTATTATGTCCACTCATCTTGGTCCATTCTCATGGCTACTCTGTCAGTCTGTGTCATCAGGACTTTCATCTTAATGATGAGCCAACCCTTTTAGTGGTGTCTGTGTCTCCCCTCTTACCCTTTAGGGTCTCGTCTTCATATGAAAGCATAGGATTTTTCGAATTCCTCATGGTGTCCTTGAGTCACTGCACATCTGGGCCCTCCTAGATGCTGTATTTCACTGCCTCAACAATGCTGCTGCCAAATCTTGATATGCTCTTCCCCTATATTCCTGACAGCAGCAGCACATTCTCATCCTTAGCTGTCACTGACAGTGTCATTTGTTCAGTGATGTTTTCCCCATTCCTCTCCTACATATATCCCTGCTCTTGTTATAGTCTTTTTCCAAATATTCACTCCCAGAGTAGGCTGTGGCTGGTTTCTGATTTTGTGTCTCCTCGGGGTTACCTTCCTCCTTTCTTGTCTCATGAGTGTCCGTTGAGTACTTGAGGTTCTCTCCAGTCTCTTCAGATAGGGGCTGTGGCTCTGTGCGATGAGGGTCTATCCCAACCCTGGTCCTTGAACTGTCAGAATTATGGGATGCAGAAATAAATGTTGCCACATATAGCACATAGCTTTGTCAGAGAGTTTTTCATTGATTTATTTGATACCAGAGAAACTCCTATTCCCCAGGTTATGAAAAAGTATCTCTAACATGAGTCAGTGCCAAGTCCTGGCCAGGTCATTTAACCAGGGTTAGGCACTGGGTCTAGGATTACCCAAGCCATTGGCTTTTCCATGGAGGGTTGAAATATCTCCCTGAAAAATGATGAAATGGATAGAGAGGATAGGGTTTTTATGGTAGAAGTGTGAGCTGGAAAGTCACATGGCATTATCATCAATCTAGAAGTCACAGAGAAGTGGTGGAGGCCATCAGAGAGGAAAAACATATCTGCATGAGAACTGCTAAAAAATACTTCAGTCTTTGAAGAGATAGACATGGAGGAGGTAGAAGCAGGAGAAAAGAAACCAAGACTCACATAAGCATTGCCTTCCTGTGGGTAGTAATCTTGTTTTACATAGAGTCCATCAACACCTCCTTCTAATGCCATACCAAGTATTATGTGGAGTCTGTGAAGCACACATATGTACAGCATATCACATGTGTAACCTTCCTTTTTCCCTCTCTGTCCTGACCATCACACTCTAGAGAGCCATACTTCCTTAGGCACACTTTTGTGAGCCTAACCAGGCAGTTCCTCAGGCTTAGTAAGCATCTAGAGTATATATGGATCATACTCTCAGGGACAGTCCATGGACACCTTGATCTGGGGACCCTGCTGGCTCAAATAGCTAGTACAGCATATGAAGCATCATTGGCCCTCAGAAATCTTTCTTCCTCACAACTGGAAGCTTTCTGAATACCATGCACAGTCTTCTTATTGCCACTCCTGCCCAGAGCATTTGGTTTTAAGAGCTCACAACCTGGAACAGGGTGTTCCTTGGTCCAGCCCTGCCAGATCCTTTCCCAGAAGGAGAGGCTTCTGCATCCTAGGGGTCTTATTCTTTGCTTGGTCCATTCTGTGATCATGGTATCTCCCCCTGTCAGGTAAGTATCTTGCACCATTCTGATTAGAGAATTTTTTTTGTTCTGAAAGATGTTAACTCAGATAAATGCCTAGGTTTTGGTTTTTGTTTATTTTGTGAATGTAATTTTAGATTTTATCTTATATGAAGGCATAACTATTTCAGTGTCATGTTGGGAGAGCACAATAGGGCATTGCAGAAGTGCTATCAGTTTAGGCCTAAAACCCAATGTCCTAGTAGATATACTCCTAGTGCAATCTGTTAAATCTGCATACTCTAGAATCTACTTTAAACCAGAGACAACTTATAACCCTTCCTGTTCATTTCATCATTTTGGAACTATTTTGAAAATGCACATACATTTAAAAATAGGTTTTATTTATTAGGGAAAAAATCATATGCTACTTCAAATCTTCCTTTCCTGCCTGTCTCATATAAGCCAAACATAGTTCATTTTTCAACGAAAGTACATCTTTTGGTTCTTTCAGGAAATTAGAGAGGGTATCTCAAGTTCCAAAATCTTTTATAGTGTTGAAGTAAACCTTATGCTGGTCACAGTTAAACACAGAGGGGAAACATTACTAAAATGAAAGAGAGTTAGAGTTCCCTTTGCCCTCAAATCCACTGAGACACAGAGCCTTTGAGAGCTGGAAGGCAGGACCACAGGTCACTTCTGTTCACTGATACCATACTTCAAGGAAAAGCAAACTTTCCTTATCTTGTGGACAGAAGATAGTTTCACAACTTGCAGCAAGGTGTCCCCTGAAGTCAAGCTCCCACCTTCCCTCAGACAAAAGGGCACCATATATTCCCTACGGCTATCAAGGATTTGGCAAAGATATTGGTGGTAAAACTGGCAAAAGAGTTGTAAACTGTAAAACAGTTTTATACCTTAAAGAAGCGATTGCAATGAGGAGTATTTAAAATGCCTCTAAGGAAAAGGAGGTCCTAGAGTTATGAAGAAATCTGTCTGATACTAATCCATTAGAGGAGAACATTAAGTCATCCTGGTAGTCATTCAATAAAAGGGAAAATAGAGGAGAGTAAGTTTCCTACTAAGTGTGTGTGTGTGTGTGTGTGTGTGTGTGTGTGTGTGCACTTTCCATTTAAACCATGAAAGCCACTATGGCTTTATATGTGAAGGCTATGAGGAGGAGAATGGTGGTAATAAACAAAGCTCAATGGTGTCTATACTTTTTCCAGATAGCGTCATGCATGGGCGCTTGTGCTGGGGTGTTAGATAATCTCTTTGGGCTATTGAGATGAAAACTAAGATGTGAGCAATGCTTCAGGTCACGGAAAATCTTGTCTTGAGTCTGGTGGCCCTTGGGGATCTCCCTCAGGGTGCTGAATGGTGACTTGAGTAAGAAGGTGGTGGTGGGTGGAGACGTTCCCACTTGGGGTCGGAGGCGCATGACCTGCTGCTCTGAGAATCTGCCAGCCCCCTGCAGAAGAGCGGCACCATGTCCTAGAAGTTGTGACCCTTTATTTAGTGTCTTAACTCAGACAAGCTGTGAGAAGCAGGAGCAAATAAATTTCCCAGTATAATTTCTAGAGGTGTAAATGATACAACCATGGCAGGGATCCATAGAAGAAGGATTGCCTGGAAATAACTTGACAAGAAATCCATCAAGCTCAGTAGGTCAGTCATAATTAAGGAAGATTTTTCCCTCTATATCTGTTTTCCAAACCATCGCAAACATCTTTCTGAGAACAAATAGAACTTGTGTGTAATAAAATCTGACAGGCTGGTAATACACAGGGTGTGATGCCTCTGCAGTTGACAAGTCTATTTATTTGAGGTGCCTCATATTGTGCAGCCTGGGCTCCCTCCATCTCACAAAGCTTCTTAACCTAAAGTACAGGGGAGTGAGTGGCTCCATTGTGCAGAGGGTGTATGGGATGGATTGCCTGGGGGTACAAAGAACACCAATGTCCTGCATGAAGAATCCACCGAGCACTGTTGGGAGTCCTTTCTCTTGTTTCCTATGAGGCAGGCCCTGGAGAGAAGAGGTACTGGGCCTGATAGTTCCCTGGTATCCCACAGCTCTGGTCAGCTGGTGAGGTCTGCTGGGGAATTGGATTCTTACACAACCTTTTTACCCACTGTCAGCGAGGTGAGGTAGTCTCTCTGGGAGCACAAATACCAGGCCAACCAGGCCACCTAGATGGTGGGGTGTAGATCTCATTGTCGACAGGATGAATTAGGATTTCCTGGGGGATATTCTTTCTATGTTGACTTCAGTATATTCAGAAGAGATTTTCTGGGTACATTTGTTTCTAGATTCTTAAATTGGTAGCACTGAGGACCCCAGATCCTTAGGGCCACTATCAGAAGAACAACCTAGAGAGGCTACTGCCCCTTTACCACCCTAACACTGCACAATTCTTTCTAATACTCTTGTGGATTTGAAAAATTACCTTCATTTGGTTGGTTAATTCTTCATTGCTTGGTGTGGTCAAAGCCTCATGAAAGGAGAGGCCTTGAGACTGGTTTGTGGTGGGAACCCCAATGTCTAGTGAGGTATTTTTTGTGTAACTAGCAAGTCGCGAATATTCTTTGAATCAATAAGTGAGAAGAGAATGAGACAGTATGGACATGGAGTCATGGGTCTCTGGTTTTACTGTGTGGTAGTATTCTAGTCTTTGGAAGGTCTTTGACATCTTTGAGTTTTGGACTTTTTCCTTCTCTTCATCTTTCTTCACCATGCAGTACTGAGGATTGAAACAAGAAGCTTCACACTGAGCTACAGCCCCAGGCTATTGTATTTTAAATTTTGTATCTTGGGATAAGGCCTCACTAAGTGGCTAAATTGCCCAGGTTGGGTTCAAATTTAGGACCCTCTTGCCTCAGCTTCCCAGATTGATAGATAATAGGCATTCACCACCACACCCAGCTATGTGTTTTTTTTTCTTTCTCTACAAAATGGGAGTATGTGTTCTCACTTGGTAAACATTGGTTGCTCTATTCATGGACGCCTTATCACCGAAAACTATGATTTGCATGTGTGTGTGTGTTGCTGGAAATTCCATCCAGGTCTTTGTGCACGCTAGGCAAGAGCTCTGAGCCTGCTCTATAGTTCTAAAAACGCTTTTATGATATAATGGGAGTCTATGGTACAAGAGTGATGGAGTTAGTGCAGCCCCAGGTGTGTGACGTTTCTGGTCAGTGATTGAATCGCAAGTGACTCATGCTATTTAAAGATACTTTTCACTGTAGTGCTATTGGCTACATGCTACCAGACACGCCATCAAGATTTTAGACTATGACGCACTTCTTTTTCTTTACCTTCTATAGCTCATTCATTGATTCACTGAAGTTTAAACATGTGATGGAGTCCCTATGAATTTCTAGGTGCAGTGCTAGACTAAGAAATACAGTAGCAACAAACACAGACACGGTCCCTTTCTCAGGAAGCTTACAGTACTAGCGGGCACAGATGTTGAATAAAGAATCACGGCATGAGAAGTGACAGGTATCTGTGGCCACACCACCCTGAATGCACCTGATCTCGTCTCATCTCAGAAGCTAAGCAGGGTCGGGCCTGGTTACTACTTGGATGGGAGAAGTGACAGGCAAAAAGCTGAGGATGTAGGAGAACAAAAGAGGGGTCCTGACTGAGGGTGGGCTACTAGAAGGAAGGTGTCTCTCTCACGGGAGCTCAAGGTGAGGGCGAGGCCAGCAGAGAAAGTGAGGCAATGGCAGGAGCCGGATGCGGCGGAGGGACACACTGGAGGGAGGAGGACAGGGTCGGAGCGAAGGGAGCAGGACAGGGTCGGAGCGAAGGGAGCAATGGCGACAAGCAAGCAAGAAAGGCAGACAAGGCTGAAGGGGCAGGAGAGAGCCGGGAATTGCAGTCAGGGTTTTAAATGTTTCTCTTTTTTATGGTACTGGGCCTTCACACTGAATTACATCTCGAGGCCTTTTTTATTACTTATTTTGTGGCGGGTGGTCACCATGTCATTAAATTGCCCAGGTTGGCTCAAACTTAACATCCTCCTGCTTCAGCATCTAGACTGCTGGGACTATAGGCAGGGTTTTAGATTTGTCTTATGGATTACTGAGGGTTTAAGGTGTAGAAGTGACATGATAACATATCAAACAGTATGAAAGTGTATGATCCAAGTGGAGAGATTAGAGAGACTACGTGCATTATCCTGCCCCCGTCTATCAGATTCATTCTTATTTCAAAGGAGGTTACTTTACATGTTTTGTAAAGACTCAGCTCTATAATGGCTCAGCTAGCTCCAGTGGCTTGTCTGGCTCACTTTAGCAGCAGTTCCCATGGGTGTAGGTGTTTTGGCTCTGAGGATGAGGGCCATGAGGGTGTGAGAAGACATCCCTGTGCTTCCTTTTCAGACTTCCTGGCAGAATTTCCTGTCTGTGTGCCCACACTGGCTTCCTGTTGGAGGTCAGGTATAAGCACTTCTGTAATTCTTGGTTGTAATAAATGTGTCTGCAGGAGCCAATCTTCTGCAGAATTGAATTTTGCACATCATTGAACAGAAATTTTTTATTTTGGAAACTTGAACCAGAGTTTATTAGGGAGAGAAGAATTGTAACTGTTGGCTACAATTCTTTTTTAAAAAATTATTCATTTAATTTTTTGCTTTTTAGTATTGGGCAGCACACCCAGAGCCTTCACACTGAACTTGAACCTTTGCCTTATTTATTTATTTATTTATTTATTTATTTATTTAGAGGCAGGGTCTTGCTAAGTCTTTGAGTTGTCCAGGATGTGTTTGAACTTACAATCTCCTACCTCAGCCTTTTAGAGGCCTATGATTATAAGAGTGAATGACCATACCTCGCTTATAATTTCCTTCTGTGAATAATGTTCCAGCATTTGCATGAGTATTGGATTGTTAAGTCCCAAATCTATGGAAGCTATTATTTGTAGCATATAAAATGTGTGGCACATAAACAGCCTGGGAGTCTGTAGAGTTTTCTTCTCCAGTTCATCCATTTGCTGTACATGTCTGCTCCCTACATGAAGAGAGCCTTTCTCTTCTTGTGGTGGACTGACAACTGGTGGTCAACTTGTAACACCCTGTTGAACTGAACTAGAGTGGTGCTGGGTGTGGGAGGATCACCTGCGAACTTTTGCAGGCAGCATAAGAGGCAGAATGGGAGAAGAATGAGGCTGTTGGAAGCTGGTACAAGCTGTTGGGTGCTGTTAGAAGCTGTAAGGAGCTGTTGATTCTCTTGGTGGAGCTTGTCATGCTGGCTTTCCGGATGAAGTCAGATGTTCTCATTGTCCAAGGAGCTCAGGACCTTGTTGTCACTGACAAAGTCTTTGATTTACATTGGGGAAGCTCTGGTCCTCACTTTAAGCATCACTCCCTGGCTCCAGAGGGAACACAGCACACTGCTAATTCTGGGGAAGTTTGTCATGTTGGCTTTCCCAATGGGAACTCGGCTTTCCTCATCATTGGAAGAGCTCAGGACCTCACTGTTGCTGAAGATAGCTATGGTACTTTTCAGGGGAGCTCTGGTTGTTACTTTGAGCATTGCTTTCTGTATCCAGTGCAGACTCCTCAGTCTGTTGGCACAGATCCTTCATTCCACTGGCACAGACTTTCTAGCTTCCACCACTGAAGATGGGGTCTTCCCAGAACAGACCTGTGAAATAGAGCTGTATGAGACACTGTCATGGGCGCTAGGCCTCCAGTTGGACTTGGGGGAGGCCTTGGTATGAACTCTAAGTCTTCAACTGAATTTATGCAGGATATTACCATGGTATCTAGGGCCTCAGCTGGATTCTTTGGTCATTAGTGCGTGCACAGACTTCCCGCACTCTTTTTTATATGATTCTTTGGGTGAATATGATCAATAATCTTATAAAATATGTGTCCTGTATTGTATTGTTTCCCCTTGCAAAAAACCCAAACCAACACACCCATTCGACAGGTGTTGGTGTTTACTTCTAAATAGGTAATTTGAACATTCTTTGGCTTTGAACAAGCTGCAGCTTTATCTTGGGATCAGGTTCCTCTTACTTACTTTTTCAATTAAACCAATTTATGAACTTTTAGTATCTGTGAGAAATTTTGGGTGTGATGATTCTGGTAGGGAAGGAGTCTAATTTTAACCCAGGAAATGCTGCTATGTATCATCTTGAGTATTTGCACTTCATTCCTAAAAGCTGAGGTTGTCTTGAAAGTACAATATTGCAGATGAGATTTCCTTGTCTTCTTTTTAGCTGTCTTTATTTTCTCTATCCTTTCTCAGAATTTCAGTCAAAGATTTTCACTTCAGAAACAGAAAATAATCCCTTCTTTACCTTTGTGCACTCATTTCAGGACATTTTATAATATGCTATGGTTAATCCTATCTTGTTTATTCCTTCTGTTAAACTTTGACTTTCGTAAGGACAATTTCTCATTCTGCAAATTAACCTCAATGACTTTCATACTGTCTAGCACAGAATAGACTAAATTTGATAAAGTTTACTTGAACTGAATATTTCCTTAAAAGCAGCTCATATACTGAAAAGAAAGGCTTACTTTTGGAGTTGGCTCATGTCTCCTTCAATTTGTTACTGAGAAAAGAATGAGTGATCCTATTGTTCCACCAAGAAAATACCAATTAGTGCTCTGCTGACCTTTAATTTTCTGGTAATAATGAATAGAAGTCTCCTAATATTAAGGATTACACAAACGTTAGAAAAATAACTGCAACTTTTGGACCATTTGGGGTTACAGTACATCCTGGTCTGCTCAGCATTTAATTAGCCATTCTGCTTGTCCTCGTGTGAAAATAGAACACACATTTGTTTAACTCACAAGGCTTACAGGGACTCTTTTAAATGTGTCTCTGCCATTAAATGATTTAGTATTATTTTCAAGGCTGGCTCCCTTTAATCAACAGACTTTACAAAACATCATGTGAAAACAGAGTCATGAAGGGAAAGAGATTCTTTCAGTTTCCTTATAAATGAGTGATGTAAGGGCTCAATTCATAGTGAGAAATACAAACATGCTAAAGAAAATGTCTCACTCCATTCCTACGGTGGTGGAAGGTCAGCCAGGCTTCAGCAGTGTCATGGTTTAGAGTTTTGCAAGGGGAAAAATGTAACACAGGACACATATTTTACAAGATTATTCATTGTCTTTGTAGAGCTGCTTTTGTGATCATGAATTTGTTTATTTTTTTATCATGGAATTGTTTTATTTCTCCATTATATTTGCAGTATAATTTTGTAGGTTGCATGAATCTGGTTTGGAACTTGTTATCTTTTAGGACTTGAAATGCTTCACTCCAAGCTCTTGGCTTGAGGGGTTGGAGTCTACAAGTCACCTATGAGTCTCATGGGCTTTCCTTCAGAGGTGATTTGGTTTTTTTCTCTAACAGCTTCTAATATTCTGTCCTTATGCTGAATTTCTGGTATCTTATTTATTATAGTATAAATTTAATTTGGTCATGGCTAGTTGCAGCTCTAAATGTCTAACTTATATTTATATCAAATTCTTTACCCATGCTTGGCTAGTTTTTTCCATTACTTATTTTTTTTTTATTTTGAAGTAAAAAGAACAAAAACAAATTTCCAAACAGAGCCATAAACAAAACAACACAAAAACAATAAAAATGACACAGAATTACAAACAAGGGGGATAGGAAATTAGCAATGGTTGTTGTATTACATATTATTATCTTCAAATTAGTTACTCAAATACAGGAGTGTAAAACTGATCAAGCAATTAAACATTAAGTATTCCTTTCAATAAAGTAATAGAGATTAGTAGTACAATTATCTCAGCTATCTTGTATGTATATATTTTTCCCCTTCCTTTTTCTTTTCTCTTCTGCAGTCTTCTTATGTCATTCGTGCTGATCTCTGCTTTTAATTGACTCCAATCAATTTTATATTGTCCTTCTTTGCACCATCTTATAGCGGTTGAATTGTTTTTTCCTCATTCCTTGTTATTTATAAGAGATCTGTAGTCACAATCCTGTCTTCTATCTTCACTTTCATTCACTTGGTTTTGCAAACTTTCAGTGGAATTTTTAATTTCCTGGATATCTTTTTGAATCTGTTTTATGGATTCCATTTCTTTCTTACATTGGATATCCAGGGTTTCCATCATTTTCCTATGCTTCTCTCTTTTTTTAAATATATGTCTACTTTAGATTTTTGGAGCAAGTTTTTTAGTAGGAGGTCATTCATTAGCAAGTCCTGCATCTTTTTATTCCTGAGAGATTCTTTATGATCTGATTTCTTCTACAGCTTCATAAATTTGTTTCTTTACTTCTGTTGATATAATTTCAGAAATTCCTCCTGGTCCATGCCCAGCCTCCTGTGTTCCTTTTCTACTGGCCCATCTCTGTTCTCCCAGGTTGCTTGTTGCAGGGTATGGTGGGGTCCTGTGCTGTGGGCTGACTTCTGCTCCTGCAGGTACCCTCCATGGCTACTTAGCCCCAATTCCTACTCCTCTACTGAAGGGGGAGTGCTCACCTCCCACTCACTGCTGCATGCTGCACAGTGCTACTTAAGCCCTGTGCCCCTCAAACTACTGATGACAGGGTAGGAGGGGTCATGCTGTTTCATGCTTTCCTGGTGCCCCAGCTGCCACCACCATCATCTACGCCATGGTTGGTAACCTTACTAACTCACTGCTTCTGCCACTGTTGCTGGTTGCAGAATGAGGAGCGGTGGAGTGCTGTGGGTTGGCTTTCTGTTTCTGCCCTTGCTGTGGGAACAGCCCAGGGTTGCTCAGTTCTGCCACACAAGGCTGCTTAAGTCCCATGTTTCTCTAGCCACTAGTCATGGGGTAGGAGGAGTCATGCTGTTTTATTCACTACATACCCCTGCAGTCTTTTATCTTGTCTCTGTGGGTTCCAGTTGGCTCTCTGGTTCATGAAAGGAAAGGCAAGGAAAGAAAAGAAAAGAAGGGAAGAGAAGAAAAGAGAAGAGAAGAAGAGAAGAGAAGAGAAGAGAAGAGAGAAACAAAAGGCTGGCCACTCATTGGAGAGAGAGACAGCAGTTTGCTCACTCCTGTGTGTGCTGGTGGAACTGGCTGCTGAGCTGTAGCGTTCTGTGTTTGGAGGAAGGCAAAAGAGGCAGGGGCCCTTATGTCCCAAGTCTACCTTGTGTGTCTTGATTTAGCTGCACTATGTTAGTCTATCTATTTTCCCCCCTTTCTTTCAAATTTCCTAGTATGGCAGCCCTGTTCTGCCCATGGTGGGGTGACCCACCAGCAGCACTACGGGTCAGATTTCTGTTTTATTATGACTTACATCTATGTTTTATTTGATCTACAAGTCTCCTATTTCAGATTTATTTTGGCTTTAGGATGTGTGTCCCTTTCTTTTTTCCAATTACCTGTGTTTTTAGTTGAACTTATCTGAGTAGCTCTGAATGTGGCTCTTCCTCTACTCAGTCATGTTTTTTCCTCTGCATTGTATTCTTGACTGCGTCCTAAAATCTCTGATAAACCATCTTTCTTGTTGTACTGAAACATACCGAACATGCTTTTTCCAGATAGAAGTCAGAAAACCTACCACAAAAGGGTGGATTAAGTTCCTTTTTCAGCCTCAGGGTCCTCAGCCTGGTGACACATTCAAGGTGGAGTAGAAACTTGGCAGGCCTTGAAAATCATTTTAGGCAAAGAATGTGGTCTGCAAGCTCTGTGACACATGTAGAACCTGGTGGCTCACTGAAAGAGTGATATACACTTAATGTGGCTTTTGCAACCCAGTCTAAGCGGAGAGATTCTCTTTTTCTGGAGCACTAGTTTTCAGTTGCTTCAGGAGCGCTGGAATGCTATAGAGAGTAATGGATGGGAAGAGAAAGGCAGAGGGCGCTGTTCTCCTCAACCAGAGAACCTCCATCAGGGAGTTTTCTGTTACACATTTCAAGACCGGGGAAGAGGCTCAGTAGGAAATGTAATCTTGCTACTGGCCATTTAGGTTCATATACTGCAGTTTGTTTGCTTGCCACTGACCAAATCAAGAGGCCATATAACTTTTTTTGTCTTTTTGAAGCAGGGTCTCACTACGTAGTTCAGGCTGGCCTTGAGCTCACTTCGTAGCCAAGGTTGGTCTTGAACTCACAACAATTCCTCTTGCCTCAGCCTCCCGAGTGCTGCGATTACAGGCATGTGCCACCATAAGGCCATATAATTTTTTAAAAAGGAAAAGAAAGTATTTACTCAAAGCTAGCTCCAAGGAGATGGAGGGGTCCATTTGCTTGAAATCATCAATTTATCATGTATAGGGAGCAAGGGTCTTGATAGGAAGGAATAGAGGATTGAAACACAGAAGAATGATGCAGACTTCTAGACTTGCATTTTACTTCCCACCATCTTCACCTCATCACCCTCTTTCTTGTGGAAATGAAACCAGATTCGTGGCTTCCTGGGGTTGCATTTGCATATTTTGTCACTTCCTGGCTGAAGAGAGGAGAGGGTGTTGGCTATGTGCTTCACAGAAGGAAGTTTGAAGTTGCTTATCTCTAGAAGAAAGTAAAAGACTTTTAAAGTTCTATTTTGAAGTGAAGTTCTATTTTGAAATTTCCCCTGCTAGTAAAGCCACTGATTTAGGAAAACAGTACTTTTTAGATCAGAACCCAGAATCAATACAGAAGACTTTGTGATCTGGTTATCATTTTTTTCCAAATATATAAGAGGAGAAGGAATGAATCAAGTACGAGTCTATTATGATATATGAAGTAAGAATTCTGTAGCTAAGGGTTTGGAGCAGCAGCTTCAATTCTCGTTGACTGTGAAAATCTCAGAAAGTGCCATCCAGCTAAATTTGGTCCTGGGAGTCTTTGGTAGTCTCATATTTCAGACAGCAAACTTGGGTGCAGACAATAAAGAGGGAAATAACAAAAGAAGTATTTTAGATGTTTAGTAGTTTAGATTTTTAGATATAAACCAAGGTTTAGATTGGTGTGCATGCCCTACTTGTCACTGTGTTCTTAAACCAGTGCTTGCACTGTCTTTTAGTAGTGCAGAAACAGTAGGATGTGGTCAAAGTTGGCAGAGTGGAAAGACTCATGGTAAAATGTTGGAGTCCGAGCTGGCTGAAGAGGTGACTCTGCCATTGGTTAAGGTTATACAGTCTAACAGGTGTACATGGCAGAGATGACCATGCAATATAGGTTAGAGTGCTTGCCTTATTAGGATTCCCTGAGAATTAAGGGAGCAGTCAGAAAAAGTAAGCTATATCCTACACCTTGGTTTATAGCAAACACTTATCAGTGGTCACTATGGCCCAGAAGAGTGGGCAATATGAAATGAAATATAAGATATTTCTGAGTGGCTAACAAACAGGATGGTAATACAAAGAATAATTCAATACACATTTGTGTTTGCTGTCCATCACTGTTGCAAAATGCCTGAGAAAGTTTACTTATGAAGAAAAGGAGGCTTATTTGCCTCACAGTTTTGCAAATTCCAGGGCATGACAATAGCATTGGATTAATTTTGATGAGGGCCCTAGGCAGATGGTAGAAAGCAGTTGGCAATAGCAGAAGCACATTTCTCAGCAAGCAATCACACCTCTAACTAGCAAGCAGAGAGCACAGGAGGGGCCAGGCTTGATCCTTTCATAACAAACCTTTCCAAGAGCTCCAGGGGCAGTAAGAGAAGTACCAAAGTCTTCCTTATGAACTGCCTCATGTCTTCAGTGACTTAGGGATCTTCCGCTAGGTTCAATCCCCAAAGATTCCATTACCGCTCAGCAGCACCTTTCTGAAAACCAAACCTTTAAACACAATGGACCCTTGGGGTACCTAGACCACATTCAAATCATAGTAATTTTGAAGAATCATAGATCATTGATTATGTTACTTTTCATAAAATAATATATGAGAAGAGGATTATTCTTTTCTCTGGTGATGCTGGCCTGGCCATGAAGCTTTCTCTGAAACATGTATGGCTGTGACAAGGGATGCAGGGACAGAAGTATTGAACATGCTTGTGTAGTTGGTTGGGCCTTCTGTGCCCCTGTGCATGAGAAGATCGAACCTCACCACCCACTCCTCTTTGGTCGTGGATCTCAGGATGCAGTGCATGCAGAACACAAGTGGGTATGGATCATGGTTTCCAGCTGAACTTCAAAGCCACAAATAGGAAACAAGTGTGTGTTGTTGTAAACCACTGTGATTTGGGGTCTGTCATTGTAGAGCATGTAAGCATATTTAAGATACATTTTATGATGTTAAACACAAAGAAATGTTTAGGGTAGAAATACCATAAAGGGATTATAAGTCAGTAATCTTTGAAATTTGTCTTATTGAAAGTCTACAAGTTCACGAGCCTGCTGGCAGGATGACTTTGCTGAGCTCCTTTAAAAGTAGCCATTTTTTGTTGGCTCCAGAAAAACACTTGCTAAAGGCCACATGTCAGGGGAAATGGATGGCCAAAGGCAAAACTACCTTATCTTTTATCAATATACTTCTTGGAGATATAGTGGAAAAATTTGTGTATTGAAATCTCTGTTTCTAAATTAAGAAAGTGATGTATTGAAGCCTGGGCTTATGGTTAAGAAAATATAGCAACATTAAAAAGTCTTTATCCTTAAAATAAGAAGATTAGATGTTTATTCCTATGCCATCTGTGAGGTTTCTTTGGGTCTGCGTATTTACACTTTTAAAATGCTTTTATTTTTTTCCTATATGATAATCAATATATTTTAATATGACTTTCTGTATGCTAATAACCATAGAATTACACAGCCTTTAAATTTGTTATATTACATAGATAAAGCATTCAGCTGGCTCCACCTGAAAACAAAAATAATACTGAGTATCAGGATGATATTCAAGGTATTAAGAATTGTCTTAGTTACCTTCTTGGGGCTGAAACAAAACACCGGACACCTGCAAATTAAAGGATGAAAAGTTTGTTTTAGCTCACAGTTTATAGAGGTTTTAATTCATAGACAGTTGTCTCTAAGGCAGGGTGGCATGGCAGAGGAAAAGTGGGATGATTTCATGGCGTGGAGACAGGAAACAGAATGATCAAAGGAGGTGAAAGGGAGACGCATCCCCAGCCCGTGACCAGTGACCCACCTCCTCTGACCAAGCTTCACCTCCCAATAGCACATTTAACTATAAACTCAGCAGCAGAGCAATGCACTGATCAGCATCAAGCCTCCATGGTCTAGTCACTGCCCCAACCCCCACCTGTGAGGGTACGAGGGGGCATGTCTAGGTAAAAACCACTGCTGACCATTCCCAGTTTATTTTGTTTCCACTCCGGTAAGGAAGTGAGCAAATTCCCCCAAAATTTTTATCCCTATATATTCTTTTTATCACATCCTTGCTCCCTTTCCTATTTGGAGACCCTGGTGACTCTCACATTCTGTGAGAATGCCTCTAGACTATGTACCTGGCTAAATTCACGTGATGATTTTGTGGCACGTCCTAGGACAGGTGTAAGGGATGGGAACACCTTCACTATATTGGCATATTTCTGTTGGGGCTATGTGCATGGAATTATCCCAAAGGTGAATCAAGTTAAGGGTACCTTCATAGCTTTGGCAGATACATTGATGAAAGCTCTTAGCATATTTATATATTAGACTGCACAGTGGAGTGCCACTCAAACTTCCTCTAAAATGCATAGCATGAAGAAAAGACTCAAAATAAAATCAGTATCCTATTCTATAGCTAGCTAGCAATTCTGTTTCAGTTTTTTAATTATTAGAAATTTAGGATTTTTTGGGGAAAATTATCTTAGTTCTTTGAATTTTTAATTTAGATGAATAGACAGCAACTTGTTACAGAACAAGAATCAGATTTTAGGAACCTACATTCAATGTAAGTGGTTTATTCTTAAGATACTGGGCAAAACCCCCCTCCTCCAGGGTTGAAAGGTATGAAAGGAAGCAGAAACACTCACGTTCCTAATGGACAGCTTCCTGGAAGAGCTACCTGTGAGCAATCTGGTCTCAAATGCCACCAATGGCTCCTGACCTGGAGTGTATGCTAAGAAGCATGAGCTGGCACAGTGGCTTTGTGCACATGACCTTTGAGAATAGACAGTTGAGATGATTTCAAAGCAGAGAAATCAAATCTTTCATCTTAATTGTGTTTGTAAACACACTTGTAACAAGTCTATCAATGTGAACAAATGGATTCTCCCTTTAATGATGTGCCTCTTAGATTTGGTTTGACAGTCTATCAGTTTGTTCTAAGGGAATACTCTCTCCTGAAGTATCATAATAATGACTTTCAAAATATTACAGAGTACATATAAGCAAAATTATTATGTTCAAAGTGATCTCAAGTCCATCACTCAGCAAATATTTTCAGCTGATCTACTGTCTTAGTTACTTTTCTCTAGTTGCTGAGACAAAATACTCAACACCCAAAATTAAGGAAGGAAAGGTTTATTTAGTTCACCATTTGTGGAGGTTTCAGTCCATGTTTAGATGGCTCCAAGGCAGAGTGGCACATGGCAGAGGGCAAAAGTTCATGGTGTCAGGAAACAGCAAAGGCAAAAAAAGCAAAAGGGAGGAGGGGTGGCAGGCAGCCTCTTTCCCTCCCTTACACTGTATGCAAACTATCCACCCCAGAGCAGGTGTAGCACTCACATCCATAATTCCAGCATCAGATCATGAATCAATCATGAACTCTAGAAACCTGCCCCATGACTGCACGAGGATTTGAGGGGACATACAGACACAAACCTTAACACCTACCTTATTTAACATACATTCAACAAAGACTGTACATTTTCTATGGGAAAGATAAGGTATTTGATAGGACAGATGATGGAAATGTAAAAGGACATATCCCTTTGCAGAACTTTCAGCTTCATCGTCAAAGTTTATGACCTAGGATAGGATTGACAGGAATCTTAGAAAATTGTGACAGAGAAACTAAATAAAATCATTCAAGCTCAAGTAGAGAGTTAATGTTATAAGCTGGTAAGAAACTAAATCCTGATTTAGTGTTCTCATTAATACAGTAAGAAAGATAAATGAGTCATCTGTAGGAAATTGCATGTGCCTTGAGACTACAATGCTAAGTGGAATAAATCAGACACACAGGCTCATGTCACATGGTTTCTCTCATATGAGAAATCCAAAATATAGATAAAGAGCAAAAGGAAAGATAGGACATAGGAAGTGGGGATAGATCTTTCTCAAGGGGAAAGGGGATCAGAGACAGGAAGGGAGGGGAGGGGAGGAGAAGGGGTGAATAAAGGAATTGAAATGTGTTACATAAATGTGCCAACTCCATGCAAGAGCTGTAATCAATACATACTGAAAACAAGTACTAATAAAAAAATTTTAAAAATATCCTGTTCATTTTTATACAAAGTATACATATTAACATGTATATTTTGGGTAAATGTACTAAAGAGAAAATAAGGATTTTTAAATATTCACTTACTTATTTTGAGGAAAAATTTAAAAAATTACAACATATTTGCTAGAGGACATTTAAGAACCAACAGCAAAAGCAATGTTGTATGAGTGAAGAGCTGCTTGTACCTCTTGTTAGAAAGAGGGAAGCTGAGTCCACACAGGGGACCAGTAGTGAGCAATAATAGGAGCATAGATTTAAGCAGGGTATGGATGTGAGGTTTAGGGCCATAGTGCCCATCTATCCTGCCTTAGGTGATGTTGTTGGAGCTCAGGTTCTGGATTTGAGTGTTGGGTTACCTCTTAGATGTCTGGCATTATAAAAACTTCTTAAACACTTTAAGCTTGTTTTATTCACTCTTGGGTTCTTTCCTAGATGAAAGAAAGAAACAGCAAAAGAAGTTGAAGACTTGACATTGTCATGATTAATGGTACAGTGAAGAGTCTAGAACTTGGGAGCATTCTGAAAACTCTTACAAACTGATAAGGCGGGAAAGAGAGACTCCATTTTCTGTTTTTAACTCCATATTAAGAGAAGTCACTTAAAGTTTACTCAAGCTGTAGCGACCCCACTCTTCACCCTCTCAGTTAGCAACTCAAAGCAGAGCAGTCACAAAATGGGAACAGAACAAACAGGACAGATTTGGAAGAGGGCTGAAAGTTAAACTACAATGGTCATTTGGAATTCGGCTGTCTAACCTGGGAGAAGTAAACTTTGTGAGAATTGTGTGACATTCTTATAAGATTCCCCAAAATGAGGTAATGGTTACTATGGAAACTTAAAATGTACTTAAACAGAAGGTGAGACCCAGATTGGGGGGGACATTTTCTCTGGCTCCTGGTTAGAGACTGTCCACTAGCCAGCTCAATAAGGCTTTGTTCATTCTTGCTCTTTGGGTCTCTTGTGAATGCTGTTCTTGATTAACTTGCTAGCTGTATCAAAACAAGTGATTATGGGGACTAAGACAGATACCCAGTAAACCAGGGATGTTCTCTGAGCTTGCAATCAGTCTTGGTGTCTTGGATAGATCCGGGGTGTCCCCCAAAGACCCCTGTATGAAAGGTTGGGTTCCAGCTGGGAATTCTTGGTAGGTAATGGAAACTCTTAAGAGATAGAGCCTCATAGGACGACTTCAGTCATCAAGGCACTGTGAGACCCCAGTACTTTCCTTTTTATAATCAGCTGCCAAGGGGTGAGTAGTTTGTTGATTTCTGCCATAATGTGCTGCTCTGCCATTGGCCCAGAAATAATGGGCTCAGCTTCATGCTCTGCAGCCTCCTAAACTGTGAGTTGAAATGTTCCTTTCCTCCTTATAAGCTAATTATCTCAGTATTTCTCACAGTAATTGGTACCTGAGAAACATTCATAACTAATAGATTTATATTAATAATATAAAAGAGAAATGAAGACACAGCCAGGAACCACGATTCAAAGCTTAAACTTTTTTGTTAGAAATATCCATTGAAGAGTCCATCTACATTTGCCACATCACCATCCTATTACTAAATCACTCTTGTAGAGAAAAAAGTGCATATTGGAGTAGGAAAATGAAGCAAGTTCAGTCTCCAGTCAAAGGGATTTTTGATACTTTTTACCTTTATGTTTTCCATGTTGCAACAGATTTGATAGTGGGAAAAAGAAACTTCTAAAAATGCAGAAAGCTGAGTTGTTTCTCTCCACTCTCCTATGAATTTTCAGTCTAATCCAATCTCAGCCTTTTGTACAATCTGCCACTAATGTCTGAGACTGTTCACGGCAGCTGAGGCTATGTGGCTAAGTGGTCCCACAGCAAACAAATTGATCCTGTTGCACTATGATGTCTTCCCACAGAGGCTCTCCACCGAGTGACCAAAGAACCAGTTTGGTCTCGCTCCTAGAAGTTGCTGAGGCCAGTGCTTGGCACAGACAAGTGAGCAGCAATTATTATGAATACTATTGCTTGGCACTTTTTCTATGGTGTTTTTCCAAGCAATTTGCATTTTTATTCATTCCCATTCTCTTAATTTCCTGTCAGTAGCCTTACCACATATTACATCACTGGTATGTTTCAGGCTGTCAATTTGGTGATATAGCAACATATTTTCTGTGGTTTCCAAGTCTCTCTGTCTCCTCCACCCATTAGAAGTCCTTGCTGCTATTTGTAGCTAAATTATTGTATAAAGGCAAATACAATTTTTTAACAAAAGAGGCTCAATTCTCCCTGTTGAAAATAAGGGACTATCCCCCTCAACTTTTTCTTAGAGCATTTAGTTTAGGTAACTTGAGATTAGAAGGCCCTCCTCCGTCTCTGTGAAATGAATGTAAGTCTTTTTAAAAGTTAGGTAAGTTGTAAGGTTTAGGGTGAGGATATTTTTTCACCAAAAGACTGAGAGCCATCCTTTGAAATGTAGTCATTGGAGAAGACAGCACCTTTATCTTGTAGTGTCCATGGAAATAGGAGTCGAGCTTCAGTGGGCATCTCACAAATATATCCAAGGCTTGTTTTATCTTTGAATAAAGTCACTAACGCACTTGGTCACCACAAGTTGTATCTAGGACAAGCTATTTGTGACACATGGAGTTGTCAAGTTTTCTTCCTTGAGAGTAAATTTTTGTTTATCTTGAGAACATGTAAGGAAAAGATATACCTGCCGGGCTCTATGAAATTATTTCTTTCTGCTCTTTGAATCTGCTAAAAGATTGTCTATAATGCAGGTCTGCTTTAGTGTTGATTTAATGATAAAATTGTTTTCTTCCTCTCCACTTCTGTAAAGAGGCTTTCTGGGATTGAGAAAATATTTTGTTTTTGTTTATTTTCCCTCAACACTATCCATGTATGTCCCCAAACTCACTGGCAGCATCTTAGTTGGCTTACTGCTTGCTAAGTACCATTTTTATGCACCTGCTTCAATTCTTACAACTCACTGAAGAGGTTTTTCTTTTTGAAAAACCACCGTTATATAGCTGAGGAAAATGAAACATAAAAGTGTTGGTAGTTTATCAAGAGCTACTTAGCTTTAATTGACACAGGCACAGGCACAATTCCTCAGTGTTTCAAATCCTTCTCTGTTGTCTGTAAATGCTGTTCTTCCATCCTCTGTACTATATTGCCTCTTAGAAATTCTCATCCTTGAGTCAATAAAATTTGTCTCTTAAAGACCAAAGTGTTCATGTGCCTATAGAAAACAAAGATAGATATTTTCAGATTCAATAGGGGCCAAAGACCATGCGATTGTGGTATGATGTAAGCTATCACTATGGATCCTGAGGTCTTTCTTAGAAACTTCTTGAGTGGGTAAGAGTGTGTTGGTCGTGATTCAACACAAAACCCTGTGGAGGCAATTTCTATAATTACTTCTCATATTAGAGTTGAGGAGGGCATGGCTATTATCCTTGCTTTAAATATGAGATGTTACAATGACATTTTCTATAGGTTGAATAACTGACTGTGACAGGTAACTCACATGTTCTTAATACCATTAAGAAAGTTAATAACAGAATTCTTATTTTATCATCAGAACCCTTTCAGTTTTAAAGACTGATTACCAGTTCTTTTCATTGCAAAGCCTTCTTAGTATTTCTAAGTGTCTCCTGAAGTGTCTCATGTGATTCTTAGGAGAGCACGAGCCCACAAAAATGCACTAGAGGGATTACGAGTGATGGGGAACCAGAAGGTGGAGATGCACACTGCACTTCTTAGGGGACTGTGCTGTGGCCACGATGTGGAAACAACTGACAACAAGCAGTGTTTGGGTCCCTTCTCTAGAGGATGACCTGGAGACACTGAAAAGAAGCACATTGGCGATGAAGTGGGAAAGTGGAGCTATCTCGGAAAAGCTGTGCTAATTCGGTTAGAAGACAGGAGGCGAGGTTAGCACAGCTTTGGAAAGGAAAGAGTTCTCCTTCTACTTTGTAGTTTTATGTTCACAGTAGACTGGAGGTGGGTGCGTGGAAGGGTGAGTGTGCAGGGTGCTGAACTAAAGAAGCCTATGTAGTAGGAGGGGACAGGAGGGTGGAAGTTGGAGAGTTTCAGCCCAGGGCGAGAGTTGTCCCAGATGAGGATGAAGGACCCAACAGAGAGAAAACATCTGGAGTGAAGGGAAGGCAGGGTGGAACATTTGGGTCAGATCTAACTGGACTCCAAATTCCAAAGACCAAACAAAAGCAGCTTCTTATTTATAATTAGCCAGAAACCAAATTAATTAGTAAGTAAGGTAATTTTAGATTTTAGGGCAAAGGTGAATTCTGGTAAAATAAGGGAAAGTAAAGCAATTTAGATGCTGTACTCCAGAGAATCTTGGAGAAATATCTGAAATATATAAATCAGGAGTGGCTTTGAGTGGCTTCTCATTGTATTTGGAAAGAATGAATTGGTGGTGATTCATGTACTATTAGAGCTGAAATGAACCTGGCCACAAATAGGCATTCCAGGTCTCTGCACAATGAGGAAGGTGAGATGCAGGGTAACACAGAGGCAAGGCGACTTCCCAGAGTTATGCATGTGCGCACAGCATGCTCAGACTCTTAGGTCTTGCAGGTTTGGTTTCTGCTCGGCCGCTTTCTGTGGTTGGGTTCAGAAGTTTGAACAGGCCATGGATTGCCATTTATAATATTGATTTTCAGCTGAATCAAAGGCACTAACATGTGCTTGTTTCTCTTTGCATTTATACACTGAAATGCAAATAGCTGTATCTAACATGGCTTCAAATGCATAGCAATTTCCTTTCCTCTGTTCCAGATTTTCCTCTCAATATAAAATAACTTTTTTGATGGACAGTTACATCACTGAATGAAAAAACTACATATAACCTCTTCCCCCAACCCAATCCCTGCTATGCATTCTCCTCTTTTGAATTTAGCTATTGTTTTTCCTTCCCGGGAGACAACTATAATATTCCTATATCCTCTCTGGTTCTAGAAGTTTTGCGAAGAGTTAATAATAGTCACAGATTAATACTTCTGGCTAAAAATTTCCTTGCTATTTGAAATTTGAAGATTCTTCGAACAGGATTTAAAGTCATATAATAAAATCTCTGGTGAATATAAAACAGAATAGGATTTCAAATGTGTAGCGATCTGAAGTACGCTATTTGCAACCAGGGCATGGGGAAGTCTTTGAGTTCACTTAAGTGTAGCCCCAGCAGCTGACTTGTGATTCATTTCCTCTCACAGGAGGCACTATAATGAAAAAGATCAACCTCTTCTGCATGCATCAAAGGGCTGGGACTGTGATTTGCCTAAGGAAGGGTAGCAAACAACAATAGGTTCCCTTGATGATAATTGCTCAAGATGTTATGGAAATTGCTAATAGTTCCACCAGCAGAAAGAGATGATAATATCACAGCCATTAGAGCGGAAGTGCAAACTTTGAAATTAGCTCCGCTTTAACTTTCTATCACTTTGTAGCTGATCATCTTGGTCGAACCATTTAACCCCTTTGTACCTTCTTCAAAATCATACCCACTTCTAGAGTTTTGTGACCATATAGTGTGATTTATGAATATCCTGAAAAGTACTGGAAAGAAAGAAAAATAAAAGCTATTGACTGAGTCCAGAATTTTATGTAGATGCTCCTTCTTTTCTTCCTGGTATTTGCTCTTTGACCATTTATTCTCCACCTGTAAGATCACACTGAGAATAAGTGAAAGGATTTGAAATCTTGGTGATTTTTGTTTGTAATTTGCTTATTTTTTTAGCATGAAATTTGTTTAACCTTGTACCTGATATACTGCTGTGATTGGGATTTTAGAAATAAAAATGAAAACATGTGGGTAACAAATTTAGTTCTACAAGTGGATGTAAGATGGCGCTTATAGCACTGTCACCATTCTAAGAGGCTGAGCTCCTGGAGGACAGGGACCATCTCTCGCACTTGTATTTTTAGACTACTTGAAAATTTCTCCTGTGGAATAGATTCTTCATCAATTTCTCAAACTTTTATAAAAGTGACAGGGGAATAAATTATACTTCTTAGAGGTACTGGTTTCCTAAGAACACCTATGTGTTGCACAGTTATAAGAATTTTAGGATATTGATGGATGTGGTGGTACATGCCGGTAATCTCTGCACTTGGGAGCCTAAGGCATGAGGATTACATGTGTTCAAGGCCAGCCTTAACTACATAGTGAGACCCTGTCTTAAAACAAATCCTTCCCCCAGCAAAAAAAGAAGAAAAAATATTAGTGTAGAACTCAACTGCACAATATTTTCTTCCTACTATTTCTTAAAGTTGATAATGAATTCTTTATTCAAAAGGATAGTTCAACTGTTAGAGAAAAGCCAGATCTCAGTGTATTAAAAATATAATTTTATTTCTCCCTCATGTAACAGATAGCAGGACAATAGGATACACACCATCATTCCACATGATGATGAGGGACTCAGGGACCTTCTACCTTGTGGCTCCTCAAGCCCTAGGATCCTTTTCTGAATCTGTTGACTTCAGATTAAAACAGAATAGACACTATTGTGGAAGGATTTTATATGTCAGTCCAGAAAGAAGGAACCATTACATTTTCCCACAATCTTTGAGCAGAACTGGCACATGATTATACTTCTCAGGGACTGGGACAGGTGACATAGGAAAATGGTTTTGTGAACATATGCAAGTGTCTGTTGTGGTCTACTCTTCCAGCTGGTGAACATGCATTTCAGTCTTCTGATCACCTTAGAACACAGTCACACTTGCCTCATATACCCAGCCTGAAATTCCAAGTAGTCATGGATACAGGGCTAAAGCCAGAATTGCCAAAGTCAGATTTCCCCCTGATAACATGTGGCCATGTCTCTCACATTATCATACCGTGGTACATAAGGGATGGTATAATTAAGAAAAAACTCCTATTCAGAAAAAAGAAAATGGAGAACACAGAGCAAACTAGTCTATTGCCACTCTGAGATCTCTGAGCAGACATTGCTCAACCTGTTCGCACAGCTCTCTTTCTGCTGGAACAGGAGAGGCTACCTTCTCTCTTTGTGTCGTGCCTGCTGTCTCTCATCCCCCACAACTCCATGGGAATGAATATTTTCTTTTCTGGGACCACAGATTTTGCTGCTTGTTTTCTTCTCAGGCAATTTTGGGAGCCCAAAGCTTGTTTTAAGCATCAGAAAACTAGGAGAGCTTTTGAATGTTTTCACCATAAAAATGATAAATGTTTAAATATATATGTATATATATATACACACATATATATATAAACATTACACAATATATACATGTATGGAAACATCACATTGTATCCCACAAATATGTACCATTTTTATTATCACACATATACATCAGTTAAAATAAATTTAAT
The DNA here is from genome assembly GCA_004027595.1 of Dinomys branickii. Classification (NCBI taxonomy): domain Eukaryota; kingdom Metazoa; phylum Chordata; class Mammalia; order Rodentia; family Dinomyidae; genus Dinomys; species Dinomys branickii. The sequence continues at coordinate 13,025 of PVLD010012243.1, read as the reverse complement.
AATAAAAAAGTAAAAACTAGGCCTACCTTCTTTTGTCAATAACATTTTCTCAAAATTCAATGTGTTTCTCAAGTATGGGTTTCTAGTTAGAGTCACATGGTTTAGTGATCATATCGGGGGTTGTTTTCTAGACATAATCATCACACTTGATATTTGTTGTGGCTTCCTTGAACCCGTGACTTTTAATGTCCTGGAAGCTCGAGTTTATTTGATGTAATAACCTTTGGTTACACTCTGAATCTGATGTTTGTTCAAAGCTAAGATGCTTTATTTGCCTGAAACGCTTTAGTGAGACTTGGTAGCTCAAGTCTAGTGCACATCTACTCCTTTTTCTTAGCAGGTTTTTCCAACCACAGTGACTCCTAAGCAAAGGTTCTTTCCTTTGGCCTCTGCTGGGGAGCCAGAACATCCTTCTCGGTTTTTATGTCTGTCTTGGATTCCTGCTAGCATCAGCTAACAGGAACCATAGCACCAGCACTCTCCTGCACTGCCTCCACAATGAAGCTTAGGAAGCAAGTGGGATTCCCTCTCAGCCTTGATGGGCCAGGCTTGCACACTGTCAGTGACTGCAGATGTCTCTGTAATGCTTCTGGAAATGAAGTTTCTCTGCCTGTGGCTGTGCCGTCCTCAAGAGCTTCTGGGCTTCTGCTAGGTCCTCTGCCTTGGAAGGAAGGATGACGAAGAGCGATTTGGGAAGGTTTAGATGACTAATATACAGAAGTGGCTTGTGTTTGACTTGTGAAGACTGTTTAGCCCATCTAACTCCATGGCAGTTGTGGACATGTTATCTAGCCACGTGCCAAATTGAAAAGGAAACAAGTTTTGGGGAACACAGCAATCTTGACCATGATAGCAAAGAACTTTCTGAAAATCAAGCAAAAACTGAAGAGAGTTCCATCTGTCTCCCTGCTGATGGTCCCATGCAGAGTCTTTCATAAGGCTTGGAAAAGAAAGGGGGAAGTTTTCTAAGGAGACACAGAGGCAGGCAGGCTGACCATGATAGCAAAGAATAATGGTCAGTATATTCTCACTTGAGCGGTTAGAAGCATATTTGTAGACTAAGGTATAGAAATAAAAATCAGATACACTTAAATGGTCCCTAAAGAAACAGGGAGAAAAAAGTTACTGGGGAAGTCCCTCAAGGAATTTCTGAAAATCAAGCAAAAACTGAAGAGAGTTCCATCTGTTTCCCTGTTGATGGTCCTATGCAGAGTCCTTCGTAAGGCTTGGAAAAGGAGGGGCGGAATTTTCTAAGGAGGCACAGAGGCAGGAGGGCTGATTTTTATTTTCTTGAGAGTTGACTTGGCAAGCCATACATTAATGGTATGTAGGTTTGTTCCTCTCCTGCAGGGCTGTGGGTGAGTCATCTTGGCTCATTATTCTTTAAAAATAACCCAGAAGAGGTGGAAACGAAAAGGAACTTACCTCTGTAGTTAACAGAACATGCTGGCATCCTTTTCAGCAAAGCGTGGGGACTGTAGGTCAAGGGCCAGGAGTACTGTCTCTAAATAGAGGCCTGGACACATATGTGCAAGGCATCTGCCCAGTTTAAGCTCTCAGTCAACTTTCCTGTCTGCACTCCCCAAGGTAGGGCCACATCTTTTAATGAAATGAATAATTTCATAAGATTCCCAGAGATATAAATATATCAGCTTCTCTACACTTAGTTTTCTGCCTAAATGAATGACTTGTTCATTTAGAAAGGTAAAGAAATAGCAAGGAATACTTTGTTCTGCATTTGGAAACTTAAATATATGTATATACAGATACATTTACACACACATTATGCACATTGACAAATATTCATTCATTCTTAGACTTATACACTTATCAATATAGTTTTTTTATTTTTAAAGACAAAAGAATGGAGACATACGAACCAGAATAAGCCATAAACAATATCAAAAATACAAAATTATATAGAACATAGTAGGAAATTAGCACTGGATGGATGCTGTATTACATAATGTTATCTTCACTTCTGTTAATTCAAACACGATTGAGAAAATACAAATTATAGAGAACAGAGAAGGGAACTAGCTCTGGATGCTGTCCTACATAATGTTACCTTCACATATTACTCAGTTACACAGATGATGGCCCATTCCATCATTCAATTTTCTCCTCCCTCAATACAGAGTTTTTATCTCTTCAGTTCTTTCAATTAAATATTTTGGTACAACTCTGGGTACAGGATATAATTGGGGAAAAACTTCTATATCTCTGATAGGGTAATAATATCACGTGGCTCATGTAGTAAAAGCCACACTATAAACTATATATGTAACTTTAAATTACCATAGTTGCATCTGAGTGGCCTGTCTCTGTGGAACTCTGGGCAGGTGAGGCCTGCATGTGTGCTCCTCCCTGCTCCACTGGGACAGTGAAGGAGCTTGGGCCTGGAAAGTGGAACCTGAGTGTTCCATCTCTGTTGGCAGGTGAAGCCTGTGGTGTGGAAGCAGCCCTAGGCTCTGTGGTCCTCTAGGTTGGGAGGTGAGAACTGCTCTCCCCTGAGCAGTTACCTGAGGATCCTGGAGCAGCAGCCTTTGTCTAGCCACCATCGGTTCCATGGCTGAGGCCTGCACACTTTTCATCTATGGCCTGGAGACCCTGGTACTGAAGGCCAGCATTCCCCTAGCATTGCAGTTGTGGTCTGAGTAGTGCACCCTGGAAATTGTCTGGGGATCCTGGGCCCAGTGGTCCACAGCCTCCTACCACCATGGGATAAGTTGGTGTCCAGGTGAGCTAGGGTCCCTAGAGAACTTCAGTGAGCTGCCTGGGTAGCTGGTAGCTCAGCATTTTTCATCTGACATCCCAAATGACAAGACGCAGGAGCAAAATGCAGTCTCAAAATTCAACTCCACCCAGAACAAGTCCAGGAGACACTGACATATGAGAACTTGGAAGCCACATACCTGAAATCTCTGAAATGATCGCATTTGAAGTAAAGAAACAACACCATCAGGCCATAGAAGAGATGAGATCAGAAATAATCTCCCAGGCAAAAAATGAAATGACAATAATAATGAAAGAAATGCTCCTCACAGCTAGAGAAGAAACAGATAAAATAATAGATGAACATAGGCAACAGATGGAAACATTACATGAGCAATTTAGGAATGAATTAGAACACATGAAAGAGACTCAAAGACATTTCCAGGAAATCAAAACTTCCACTGAAAGCTTGCTAAACTGTTTGAGTAAAGCCAAAGATAGAATTTTAGATCTTGAAGATAGCATGGCAGCTAGCGATCATGAAAGGATCTTTTAAATTGATCATGGATACAGGAAAAATCACTCCAACAGCTGCAAGACGAGGCAAAGAGAAATCTGTCAAACTGATAGGAATCAGTGAAACAGCAGGAGGCAATGCAAATGACATAAAGAGAATATTTGCAGAAATAATAGCAAAAAATTTCCCAAGCATGGAAAAAGATTCTGATGTGCACTTAATGTGGCATATAGAACTCCAACTAGTCATAACCAAAACAAAACCACACCCAGACATATAACAGTCAAAGTCCCAGATATCCAGCAAAAGAACACAATATTAAAAGCTTCTAGAGCAAGGAAACAGATTACTTATAAAGGAAAACCCATCAGAATCACAGCAGACTTCTCAGCACAAACCATGTGATTGAGAACAGCTTAGAGTGATGTACTAAAGATTGTGAGACAAAACAGCTTCCAACCCAGACTGATGTATCCTGCAAAACTATCCTCCAAATTCAATGGATAAATAAAATATTTCCATGACAAAGAACAAATGAAGAACTTCATGAGTACCAAACCAACCTTACAAAAAGTCCTAAAAGATATTTTAGACAGAGAAAAAAGAGACCACAATCTCAAGAACAACAATAGAAAGTAACCCTAAAGCAAAGCAAGCAATTAAATAGATAGCAAAAGCAGAAAACCAACAGCAAGTAACTAGCATGATAAGGATAAGCCAACATATATCAGTTATAACCATTAATGTAAATGGCCTCAATTCACCAGTCAAAAGAAACAGACTGGCAGAGTTGATTAAGAAACAAAATCCAATTATATGCTGTATACAGGAAACACACTTTACTCAAAAGGAAATCCATAGAGTTAAAGTCAAAGGATGGAAAACAATTTTCCATGCCACAGGTTCCAGAAAAAAACAGGTGTAGCTATTATGTTTGCATACAATGTAAATTTCAAACCAAAAACAATCAAAAGGGATAAAGAAGGTCACTATATACTAGTTAGGGGAAAACTGCAAGTAGAAGAGATATCAATCCTAAACATGTATGCACCAAATATTAGAGCACCAGCCTCTATAAGTCAAATCTTGACAACATGAAAAACCAAATAATCAATAACACTATTGTAATAGGGGACCTAAACATCCCTCTGATGCAAACAGATAGGACACTTAGACAAAAAATCAGCAAAGAAATGAGACCTGATCGAAATGTGCAAACAAATGGACTTAGTAGATGTATAAAGAGCGTTCCACCCCACAACATCAGAATACACATTTTGGGCTGGGGATATAGCTCAGTGGAATAAGCGCCTGCCTAACAAGCGCAGGGTCCTGAGTTTGATCCCCAGTACCGCCAAAAAAAAAAAAAAAAAACAGAATACACATTTTTCTCAGCTGCACATGGGACTTTCTCAAAAATAGACCATATTCTAGCCCATAGCGCATACCTACCCAAATGCAAAAGAATTGAAATTATCCCATGTATATTATAGACCACAGTGCAATGAAATTGGAAAATAATGGCAAAAGGAACTCGAAAAACTCCATAAACACTTGGAAATGAGACAATAACCTCGTCAACAACCAATGGGTCACAGAAGAATTAAAGAAGAAATTAAAAAATACCTACAAACAAACAAAAATATAAATACAACTTATAGGAATATGTGGGATGCAATAAATGCAGTCCTCAGAGGGAAATTTATAGCGATGAACTCACACGTAAAGAAAACAGAAAGAGAACAAATAAATAGCCTAATGCTGCACCTCAAACTTTTAGAAGAAGAAGAAGAAGTCAAGCCCAAAGTCCAAAGAATGAAGGAGATTATAAAGCTTAGGGCAGAAATTAATGCAATTGACATGAAGAAAACTCTACAAAAAAAGAAGTGAATCTAAGAGTTGGTTCTTTGAAAGAATAGATAAAATTGATAAACCTCTAGCCAACCTTATCAAAAAAGGAAAGGAAAGAATTCAATTTCATGCAATAAGGAATGAAACGGATGAAATCACTGCAGATCCTACAGAAATTCAAAAGATCAAATTCAAAACACTGATTCAAAAGATCATTAATACCTACTATGAAAATCTTTACTTCCATAGGATAGAACTCAGAAGAAATGGACAAATTCCTAGATATGTACAAATTACGAAAGTTGAGTCAGGAAGATATAAAAATCATAAACAATCCAATATCAATTAATGAGATTGAAAAGATGATTAAAAATTTACCAACAGTGAAAAGCCCAGGCCCTGTTGGATTCACAGCAGAATTCTATAAAGTATTCAGAGAAGATTTAATGCCAACACTCCTCAAACTCTTCAATGCAATTGAAAAGGAAGCAATTCTCCCTAAATCATTTTTTGAGGCAAGTATTATACTGATACCAAAACCTGAGAAAGACCCAACTAAGAAAGAGTACTACAGACCAATCTCCCTAATGAACATACATGCAAAGATACTCAATAAAATAATACCAAATAGAATGCAGTGAATCATAAAGAAAATTATACACCATGACTAGGTTGTATTCATTCCAGGAATGCAGGGATGGTTCAATATTCAGAAATCAATCAATGTAATACACCATAACAATAGAGTCAAAGACAAAAACCACATGATCATCTCAATAGATGCAGAAAAAGCTTTTGACAAAGTCCAACATATATTCATGTTAAAAACGCTAGAGAAAATAGAAATAGATGGTCTTTTCATCAATCTGATCAAAGCCATCTATGACAAACCAACAGCCAACATCATACTACATGGAAAAAAATAAAGCTTTCACTTTAAAGTTAGGAAGAAGACAAGAATGTCCACTGTCACCTCTCCTATTCAACATAGTTCTGGAAGCATTAGCCAGAGCAATTAGACAAGAGAGACAAATAAAAGGAATAGGGATAAGAAAGGAGGAAGCAAGACCAATATTTGCAGATGACATGATACTTTACACGGAAGACCCCCAAAACTCCACGAGAAAACTCCTTGAATTAATTGACAAATTCAGCAATGTAGCTGGATACAGAGTCAACACCCAAATATCAATAGCATTCCTATACACAAACAACAATCAGACTGAGAGAGAAATTAAAGAAACCATACTTTCACAATAGCATCCAAGAAATTGAAATATGTAGGAATCAATCTAACAAAAGTAGCAAAAGATACATTAAATGAAAACTATAATATTCTGAAAAAAGATATCAAAGAGGATTTCAGTAAATGGAAAAATATTCCTTGTTCATGGGTAGGAAGAGCCAACGTTGTGAAAATGGTCATACTATGAAAATTGTTGTACAGATTCAGTGCAGTCTCCATTAAACTACCCCTAGCATACCTCACAGATCTATAGAAAACATTCCTTAAATTCATCTGGAACCAGAAGAGACCCAGAATAGCAAAAGGAATCCTGGGCAACAAAGACAAGCCAGGTGGAATCACAGTCCCTGACGTGCAATTATACTACAAAGCTACTATAATAAAATCAACCAGGTACTGGCTAAAGAAAAAGACCTGAGGATCAATGGAACAGACTGGAAGGTGCAGCCCCAACCAAAAATGCACACAGCCACTTAATCTTTGACAAAGGGGCCAAACATGCTCACTGGAAGAAAGATAGCCTCTTTAATAAATGGTGCTGGAAAAATTGGTTTGCCACTTGCCGAAGACTGAAGATAGACTCACGTCTATCACCATGCACCAAACTCAAGTCAAAATGGATCACAGATCTCAATATTAAAACAGAAACACTAAATCTATTGGAAGAGAAAGTAAGTAAAAATCTTGAACATATATGGGTAGGCAGAGAGTTCATGAACAGAAATCAAACTGCAAGGGGAACACTTCAGAGAATCAGCAGCTGGGACTTCATCTTACTGAGAAGTTTTTGGATATCTAAAGAAATCACCAACAGAGTAAAAAGAAAACACACAAATTGGGAAAAAAAAATCCTAGCTGGATGTCCCTTGGGCAGAGATCTTCTATCTAGAATATATAAAGAATTAAAAAACATGAACCTTCCCAAATTCAAAGACCCATCCTAAAATGGGCATCCGAGATGAATACACACTTCTCAGATAAAGAAATACAAATGGCAAATAAATATATAAGAAAATGTTCAACATCTTTAGTCATTTGAGAAATGCAAATTAAAACAACATTGAGATTTCATATCACCCCAGTAAAAATGGCCAGCATTAAGAAGTCAACTAATGACAAATGTTGGTGAGACTGTGGTGAAGAGTGGTTTGGAGATTCCTCAGCAAACTAGGTCTAGAGATCCCATTCATCCCAGCTATTCCCCTTCTGGGTATTTTCCCAGAAGATATGAAAATATCATACCACAGAGATATATTTGCACCCGTGTTTGTAACAGCACTATTTGTAATAGTTAATCGTGGAAGCAACCCAAATGTCCATCCACTGACGACCGGATAAAAAAACTGTGGCATTTTTATATAATGGAATATTACTCTGTTATAAAGAAAGACAAACTTGAGGCTTTTATAGGTAAATGGTCACAATTAGAGACCACACTCATAAGTGAAATAAATCAGATGTGCATGTGTAGGCAACGTATTGTATCACTAGTGTAAGAACCTGAAAGTGCGAATATAAATTAGTAGGCATGAAAGGAAAAAATAAATAGCAAATGGGATGAAGAGAAAGAGAAAAGTAAGAAAGGGATACTTATGTATGTATGTATGTATATATATGCAGGATAGCTAACATAGTTGTACTATGGACTTACCTCACTTTATTGTAAGGAACAGTTAATGATTAGTTGTTTGATCAGTCTTGCATATCTATATTTGTTTTACTGAGTATACACTTTGAAGTTAATATGTCATACACAACCATTGTTAATTCTCTGTCATCTTGTCTGTAATTCAGTTTTGATTGTATTATTATTGTGCCACTTTGTAAGTGGCTGTCTGTTTGTTAATATATTTTCATTCTTTTACTTTTAAAATTAAAAAATAAATTTATAGTGCATATATTAAAAAGTATACAAAAGTGAAATTAATTTGAATTATATATTAAGTAAGCATAATACTTCAAAAATAGCATAATTGAAATTTTCACTTTTTTGGTAGCAAAACTTCAAATCTTATTTCACATATGTTTTTGGTAATAGTTAAACAAATAGTGTTACATTCACACCATAGGCTGTTACTGATGTATAATATCCAAAAAGTCTAAAAAACAATAATTTTTTTTCTAGCACTGAGGATGGAACCCTGAATATTAGGTAAGTATTCTATGACGGAGCTAAACTCTTAGGCCAGTGATAAGTTCTGGATGCATAGAAGTACATATATGAATGGCAAATAAATTTTATTCTGAATGGAAAAAGCCAATATCAAAACAATACATAGTACATTATTTCAGACATAAAATGTTATGGTTTAGGTAAAAAATTCCTACCCCCATCTCATGTATTCAGTGCTTGGGCTTTTGGAAAATGATTTGGTCATGTGAGTTCTACCCTCATTAATAGGTTAGTCTACTAATGAGTTTAAAGCTGAATGAACTTTTAAGAGGTGGGTCTGAGTGAAGATAGGTCACTGGAATGTGACCTGGAAAGGTATATTCTTATCCCTGACTCCTGCATTCTCTCACTCTGTTTCCTGGGTGATGTGGCTTCAGCAACTCTCCTCAGCTATACTCTTCCACCATGTCACTTCTGCCTTGAAGCCTGTCAAACATGGACTGAATTGTTTACCAAATAAATCAAGTATTTTGTCAAGCAATATCCAACACAGAAATTGGTTACCACTAAATGGGGTTCACCGCTGTTACTGTACCTGATCATGTGGTTCAGAACCCTTTGGAACTTTGTTACAGAAGGAATTTGCAAAAGTTTGAAGATATAGGTTAGAGATGACTTAGAATACTAAATGCAGAACCTAATGGGGGATTTTGGAGGCAGTTTAAAGATCAAAATGCTGATAGAAATGTGGATAATAGAAGCAAGGCACATTAGATTTCAGCTGGGAATGATCATTCAGTTAAAAACTAGATTACAGACATGCATGTTACATTCTGGTAGAGAACTTGGCTATATTTTACCCACATCCTAAGATTTTGTTAGAGGCTGAATTGAGGGTGGTGCACTAATTAATTTGATGGAGAAATTTTTAAGGCAGCCCAATGTTCAAGCTGTTGCACAGATACTGCTGGTTGCTTTTACTTAGGTTTGTCATGTGAATTAGGACTGAACAACAGAGCCAAAACTGTGATAATTTTGAAGCTTAGCCATAAAAGGAGCACATGTAAATTTATGGCAAATGAAATTGTAGTTGCTGGCAATATTAGCCTTGTTAAAAAGAAGTTCAGCACTTTTACTGGAACAATAGAAAAAATGCCTTGAGATTATCTCAGGAAATGGCCAGATTCCACTCATCACAGTTCCAAGGGTATAAAAATCTTTCTAAAAAGCCTTTCTCTTGGGAAGAGAACTGCAGGTTGCTCTGCTCACTCAGGGCCAGCTAAGAAAGAGTGTCCCCAGGTTCAGCTATCCAGGGACTCAGAGGCCACTGTAACTATGGTGCTAGTGGGGCTGGCTTGTTGCTTGAGCTGCCAATAGACTGGCATCATCCACATGATGCTGGTTTTTCAGGTACGGAGAGTGTAACAGTTGTAGATTCACAGAGGCTTTCACTCTGATTTCAAAGGAAGAACTTGAAGGGCTGGTATTGTGTTCCTGACAGGTTAACAGATGAAGCTGTCGGAATAAAGCTGGAGGTATGGTTGAAAATTCAGGAAGTTAGAAATGCCAGAACTGTGAAATATCTACCAAGGAAAAACGTTGCAGGCAGGGAGCGAGATTCATCCCAAGAGAGAGGCCATGAGGTCAACTACTGGCCAAGCCACAGAGGCAGTGCTGCTAAAACACTTTGGAGCTCAAATTTCCACCATAACCTGCTCCAGGGGGATGCAACAACAGGATTTAATTTTGCCCTGCTGAGTTTCAATCTTACTTTAGTATTATTCCTTTTTATTCCTCAATTCTTCCCTTTTGGAATGGGAATGTTTATCCTGTGCCATTGTGTGTTGGAAGTATTTAATTTTCATTTTGTTTTACTTAGATCTCACAGCTAAAAATTTAAGTTGTGTCTCAGAAGAGACTTTGGATTTCAACTTTTCAGCAATGATAGAACTATTAAGCATCTTGGAGATGTACTAAATGCATTTTGCATAACAATATGGACACTAGTCTTTTGAGTACCAGGGGTGAAATATTGTACTTTAGACCTATAATATCCTCCATATGCCTCTCGTGCTCAGAGGTTAGTTTGGGAATGTGATTGGATCATGAGGACACTGTACTCATTGGTTAATCAATCCACTGATGAATTCATAGCTGAACATGGTATTAGGAGGTGCAGGTTGGTTTGAGGAGGATGTCACTGGAATCTGACTTGGAAGGGTATTTTCTTGTCCACATCTTATTTCTTCTGATTCTGTGCTTCCTGTCTGCCACATGGTGGGGGTCTTTGCTTCACCATGACCTTCTACCAGGCTGTTTCTGCCTTGGAACCAGCCACTCATGAGCTGAACCCTATGAAACCCTCTCTTCTTTTAAATTGTATGTGTTGATATTTTGCCCAACAATAGGAAAGTGACTGATATATTCAGCAGTCATGAAATTTGATAGTGGTAGAGGTAGAAACTAATGAATATTTGCTAGTAATTAGGGACACTGAGAGAAAGGAATAGGTTTGGCTATTAATTGGTAAAATAAGGCACCTTGTAGAGACAAGAAAAGGGATCTTGATTGTGGAAGAGTTACACAAACCATGATGAACTGTGCATATTCCCATGTGTGGACACACATTCACACAGAGAAGGGACTTTTTGAATGACAAACTTGGAATAAATGTTATGGATTGTACCAAAGTCAATTCCTTGACTGCTGTTTTGTACTGTAGATATGCAAGAATTTGCACTGTGGAACCCTGAGGGGCAGTACAGAGGATTTCCTTTTAGGTTTCTCTGCCTCTCCTGTTAGTCTATAAAACAATCTAAACAAAAAGTCAAGACAATTGCTTTTGGTGTTGTCATCAAAGAGCCAGGAGAAGAGTAAGAAAAATGGTGAAAACCCTTTGTTGTGAGCACAGTGAGATGCCATGGAGCATTTCTTCCCAACAACTGTTGCATTGTCAGGTTGTGGTCATCAAGATATGTAGCAAGGACCCACAGTAAAAGCTCCAAACAGACAAAATATAAAGATTGGCTTGCATGACCATTAGTCCATGACTAATGATTGTTGGTCAATGCCTAATGATCAAACTCTATTCTCATCTCATTTGGTCTGAAGTTTTGGGGCACGCAAATAAACAATAATGTTTTTTTTTTTTTTCTCCCTCCGTTATGGGAATACCGACTTCTCCTAGAAGTTCCTAGGACTATACAGGATTGAATTGATTCTTATTGATGAGGTGACCCTGACACTCAGTGAGTCTGTAGTGCTTGAACTCTGAATGGATGTTTTATTCCTAGGTGATCTTCATGGTTGGTCTAAGAGGTTTGGTCATAGAAATGTTACCTCTATTTATAGACTCTGTGGGTTTGAAAGCTTTAAAATGCATGTGTGAAAGTATTTGGGTTGCTCTTATAATGCAAGCTTTCTTCCAACTCATGCTTAAAATCACTGTGTCCACAGTAACACTCCACATTTTTCTTAGTCTTTTGTAGTGTTGGGTACAGTTCACCATTCTTCATTCTCATGGAATGTTCTTGACTTAACTTCCAGGACACTGCAGTTCCATTCATCCCTTTTGTCTCTGCTTGGCAGTTCTCACCTTTCTGCCTCTGAGCCTCCCTTTCCCACTCTCCTCAGAGGCAACCATTCCCTTCAAACTTTGCTAACTATATTTAATACTGCATGGTCTCATGTGGTCCCATAGCTTTAGATACTATCTACTCATATGCATATCTAGCCCCGTGTACTTGCTCATTTCCTCCAGTCGTTAGGTTGCCTTAGCATCTCAGAGCTGACATACCTAGGGCAGAATTTAGAATTTATTCTCCATCATTCCTTTCTCTACAACCTACCTTCTCTGGTTTCTATGTCTCAGAAGATAGCATCACCAATATACTTTCAAAACCCAAACATTGAAGTTTTAATTTCATACAACATGGCCAAGCAAATTCTCTTGGGGTTATTTTCCAAACATGTTCTTTGCCTGAATTCTTTTCAACATAGAAACAACTCTAGTTCAAGTAGTAAGAACCTCTCCATAGGTCTCCGAAGAGTCACCTTCTACGGTCTGGATTGTATTCCCATCCCTAAAATTTTATGTTGAGTTTCTAACATCCAGTACTTCACATTTTGGTTATATTTTAAGAGTCTTTAAGAGGTAAGTTAAAATGAGATTGACTGGGCACTAATATATTGTGACTGGTGTCCTTCTGGGAAGAGGTTAGATACAGATACAGAGTAGGACATGTGAAGATAGTGAAAGAAGATGGCAAGCCAAGGAGAGAGGCCTGCTAACACCTTCATCTCAGACTTCTTGCCTCCAGGATTCACTTTATTTTTTTTTATTTTTTATTTTTTATTTTAAAAGTAAAAGCACAAAAACATATTAACAAACAGACACAAAGTAGCATAAGAAATAGTACAATCAAAACTGATTTACAGACAATGTGACATGGACTCAACAATGGTTGTTGCTTTACCTATTGATATCTTCGAAGTGTATATTCATGAACACCAATACAGACATGTGAAATTGGTCAAATAATCATCTCAACAACAGGAAAAAAAAAAAAAGAAAAAAAAAAAAA
>PVLD010012242.1:0-61334 GCA_004027595.1 Dinomys branickii | reverse complement strand
AACAACAAAAAAAAAAAAAAAAAAAAAAAAAAAAAAAAAAAAAAAGAAAACACAAGAACCAAAAATCCAATGAATATACATATGTGCAGGAGGGCTAACATGGTTCTACTATTGTATTATATCCCTTAATGCTAAGCAATAATCGAAGACAGGATATTAGATTAATAGTGTATATCTGTATGTGTTAGCCTGAACACACACTTCGAAGATAACAATATGTAAAGCAGCAACAAGCGGTGTTTTTTCTTCTGTTGTTGTTGTTGTGGATGTTGTTGCTGTTGTTGATGTATGCCTGTTTTCTTTCTTGCCCTTACTTTTGAGCATTTTCCTTTCATTTCACAATGTCTATTATACCTCCTAGTTTTTATTCATTCTTTCAGGTTCTTACACTAATGAGATAATATGTTGCTTACATATGGAGGTCTTATTGATTTCACTTATGAGTAGGGTCTCTAGTTGTGATCATTTACGTATAAAAGCCTCGACTTTATCTTTCTTTATAATTGAGTAAAACTCCGTTATATAAAAGTACCACAATCTTTTTATCCAATCCTCAGTGGATGGACATTTGGGTTGCTTCCACAATTTAGCAATTACAAATTGTGCTGCTATGAACATGGGTGCACATATATTGCTGAGATATGATATTTCAGATCTTCTGGGAAAATATCCACAAGGGGAATAGCTGGGTTGAATGGGACCTCTAGACCTAGTTTGCTGAGGAATCTCCAAACTGATTTCCACAATGGTTTCACCAGTCTGCATTCCAACCAGCAGTGGAGCAGGGTTCCTATTTCTCTACAGCCTCGCCAGCATTTGTTATTGGTTGATGTCTTAATGCTGGCCAATCTTACTGGGGTGAGGTGAAATCTCACTGTTGTTTTAATTTGCATTTCTTGAATGACTAATGATGTTGAACATTTTTTCATGTATTTCTTTGCCACTTGTATTTCTTTATCTCAGAAGTGTGTATTCATCCCAGATGCCCATGTTTGGGCTGGGTCTTTGAATTTGGAGTGGCTGATGTTTTTTAATTCTTTATATGTTTTTTAATAGAAGACCTTTGTCTGAAGAACAGTGAGCTACAATTTTTTTCCCAGTTTGTGGCTTTTCTTTTTACTCTGCAGGTGTGTTTTTGTACTTCTCATTTCTTTCTCTTGCCTGATGTATCTGGCTAACACTTTTATTAGTATGTTGAATGTGTCACAAAACTAGATGTTTTTTTCTTCCAGATCCTACAGGAAAAGCTTTCCGTTTTCCCCATTCAGTGCGGTATTGGCTCTGGCTTTGTTGTACGTTATGTTGAAGCATGTGCTTTACTTACCTGTTTGTTCACTTTTTATTATGAAGCAATATTGATTTTTATTTAATGCCTTTTCTGTGTCTGTTGAGGTAATCATTTGATTTTTGTCATTTATTTTGTTAAAATGCTGCAGTGTGTTCATTGATTTGTATATATTGACTCTTCTTTGAATTCATTCAGGAAGTCCCACATGACCATAATGAGTACTCTTTGTAATATATTATTGGAGTAGATTTGCAAATATTGAGAGCTTTTCACCTGTTCTCACACACAGTGTTTTTTGGTTCTCTTTGTTCTTTGTCTGGTTTCAGCTTCAGGGCAATTCTGGTTTGTAGAAGGAAATTGGAAGAGTTTTCATTTAATTTTTTTAGGATAGATTGACAGGAATTGGTATTCATTTTTTCCTTGACAATGATAGTAATCATCTGTTCTTGGACTTTTCTTTGTCAGAAGACTTTTAATTACAGGTTCAATCTCACTAATCATTGTAGTCTGTTAGGGTTTTCTGTCTTCATGATTTATTTTAGGGAAATTATGTGTCCAGAAATCCTTTTTTTTTTTCTAGGTATTCCAATTAATTGTTTAGTTGTTTGTAATAGTCAGATATTCTGCATATTTGTAGTATCAGTTATAATGTACCCCTTTCATCTTTAGTTTTATTTGTGTCTTTTTCTTTCTTTAGTTTAGCTAAAACTTTATTGATTTTGTTTACCTTTAAATAAATAAATCTATTTTCAATTTTTAGTTTCTGTTCACTTATTTCTGCCCTGATCTTCCTTATTTCTTTCCATCTATTAATTGTGTGTTTGGTTTTCTCTTTATTGTACGGTTTGTGAAATGTATTGTTGAGTTGGATACTTTAAATCTTTCTGTATTTTTCATGCAGATGTTTATTGCACTGAACTTCCCCCTTAGTACTGCTTTGGCATAAATTTCTCATAAATATTGATATATTGCTTTTCTATTTTCATTTTGTTATTGTGTCATTTTGTTATTCTTTGTTATCCAGTGCATAAACTTGAGAAATTTAGAAGTTTAGCTAAGTAATTCAGCAGGAAGCCAGGGTCCTCACTTTGTAAATGTCCTCATCCTGTGCAAGACAAGGGCAGAGAGTTGGTGTGAGTGCTTCACCCACCCCAGGAGGCAGAGCGTAGCCTGCTTACAATATGAGAGGAAAAGATGCTTGCTTTCTCTCCACCCTGAACTGTCTTGCCTATGCCCTGCCACCCTGCCTTGGAGCTAGCTAAGTATGGACTGAAATTTCCACAAACCATGAGCTAAATATACCTTTCCTCCCTTAATTTTGAGTGTCAGGTATTTTTTCTCAGCAAGAAGAGGAAAATAACAGACACATTTGTTTAAAAAACTTTTAATTTCCCGTGATTTCTATAGTGACTCATACTTTGCTCACCAGGATTTTCTCACATATCTATGGATTTCTATAATTTCTTTTGTTGTTAGTTTTAATTCATTGTGGTTAGAAAAGATACATTAGTAAATTGTTGTTTGTGGAGTAAAATATGGTATATTGTAGAGAAAGCTCTACAATAAAAGAATATGTATTCTGAGGCTGTTCATGAAATGTTCCATAAATGTTTGTTAGGTCTATTTATCTATAGTACAGTTTAACTCTGATGTTTCTTTGTTACCTATCTGGATGATCTGTCTGTAAATAAAGGTGGCATTTCCCATTTTTGATTGATTGTTTTGTTTTATTTTTATCTTTCCTCTATATCTAAAAATACTTGTTTTATAAAATTGACTGCTCCAACACTAGGTGTATGTAGATTTATAATTATCATAGCTTGTTGAATGATTCATTGATCATTATATAGTGACGGACTCTAGTGTTTATTTTTTTAATTTTTGTGGTTCTGGGGATCACATCCAGGGCCTGTGCATGCAAAGCAAGTGCTCTACCACTGAGACTCATTCCTAGCCCTCTTGTGTTTATTTTTAAGTTTATTTTATCAAATGTAAGTATAATTACTCCTGCTCTCTTTTGATTTCTATTTTCATGGAATGTCTACTGTCATTCTTTCATTTACAATCTCTGTGGGTCTTTTCTGGTAAAGTGCTTTTCTTATAGACATGTCATTGAATTTAATTCATTCAGCCAATCTTTGAGTTCATTCAGCTAATGCAAATCTTTTACCTAGGGAATTAGTCTGTTCACATGCAAGGTTATTATTATGAGTAATAGCTTACTCCTGTGATTTTGTTAAATTTCTTCCATTTTATTATCTCTTGTTTTCTGAAGATGTTCCTTATAGCATCTTCAGTCGTTCCTAAATATTGGTTCATTTGACCATAAAATCTGTGCCTGATATTCTTGTAATAGTATCCTTAGCACAAAATGTTTTCTGTTGGAGTTCTACATGTCTGGGTTTGTAGGAATAATCTTATATTCAATATTCTGTAGAAATTCTTTGATTTATCTGGACACATTCCAGTTTTCAAATTAATTTCTCCCTTTTGAGTAACTCTAGACATAGGGGTCCACAGACCTCACATCCACATGTTACACAAGCCTGGATTTCCAGTTCTGGTATATTTTCCGCTTATACCTCCAAGTGGGTGTTTACCTTCTTGTTGCTCACCTCTGCCCCTGCACATGCGGGTGAGGCTCCACTGTGGGCCCTGAACTGTAGCCCTCCATGTTCCCTGTAATTCCTCAGCATTAGTATCACTGCCGTCTTTGTTTCAGGACAATCAAGGCAGTCACTGACTGGGCACATGTGCATTTTCATTTCTCGAGCTTATCCCTACATCTAATTACAGCGGCTCTACTTAGGGAGAGAAGTTTTATCTCTTTGACACGGGAGAAGGGCTTGTTCATATTATCTGAGTCTTACTGATGAGAAGTACAGCAAAATCATACAACCTCTTAGGGCATGGCAGTTTTCAAATGTAAATGAGTGGAAGTAGCCTAAATACTATTATCCTCAAACTTGAGAGCTGGGAAGATACAGGAACAGCAGGTTTAGAGAACTTGTCTAAGGACCCTCTGTCATAAGCAAAGAGAGTGCTGGCAGTTACTCAGTGGTCATTTCTCACCTAGAGTTCTTTTCCATGTAATTATATGTCACTTTTGCCCTTAATTTCTGTGCTTTCCTGTGGAAAGCAACTCTGGAACTTTTTTTAAAAAAACTATTTCTAGGATGCATTTATGTTAGCATTAGACTTTTCTTTTTAATCTTCGGGAATCATTCTTTCTGTCTCATTTTTCTTATTTTAAAAATTATCCTCTGTGTAATTTCAGTTCATGTCTCTTTTTAAGTAAATGATGCTCCTAAAATGATGGAAATAGTGCTGCTGATCACTTCTCCCAGCAAGTGATAGGATAGACATAAACGGTTAGGACATAAGTGGCCTCAAGGGTCATCCAGCCTAATCTTTGTGTTTTATAACCCAGGAAAATAAGGTCCAGAAGAGAGTGGTTTACCTAAGTCATATTTCTCACTGGCCACTATAGGTTTGGAATGTTGGTATTCTGACTAACAAAGTGTTGCTTTATCTAGGAGTCAGTGAGAAGTCCAGGTCCCAAGTTACTTTTGGAATAATAATAATAATAATTCAAAATTTTAGTACAGTTTTGATACTAAGAATTTTTTTGTAATGCAATTCCTAGAAGTCAATGCTCCATAAACAAAAAACAAGATTTCTTTTAACCAATAGTGCATCTGATTAATCAGAACTTTTTGATTTTGCAAAATACAGTATGTAATATAAAAATTTTGATTGTTTAAAACGATTATTAAATTCTAATGTTAATATATAGAAAGTGGGATTTAAATTTTACTGAATGCCATAGTGATTTAAGAGTATTATCATTAGGTTTTTTTAAAATTTTAGTTTAAAGTTTTATATTGCATATCTAACTCAGGTCTTTTCATTAATGAAGGGAGGAATGCAAAAGGTAGAAATACAAAATACAATTAATTATCACAATAACTTTGCTTTTAATTGAGCTTAATTTATAAGATACTAAACTTAAGACTTGGTGATGCTTTTTTCTTCTTCCTCCTGGCAAGTTCACAGAAAATTCTGAGAAAAGAAACTTCAAGGACATAAGAATTACCAATAAGGAAAATATTCTCTGGGATATGTGAAATGTGCAGCTACTCTGGCAGGCACAGTAACAGCTTTAATGTGAACCTGCGAACAGAAGACGGCAAGGTACAAAGTTTTGCTATAGGGGAAGAAATAGATGAGCAAACAAGTAGCAGAAGACTTGGAACTGCAGAATAAATGCCTTGCGGTGTACCTGGAGGGAACTCGGACGCTGGTGAATGGCAACTTCATTCTGAATGGATGGATAATGTTCTGTTGTCTTTGATGATATATAACGTAAAACATCTCTTTGGTCTATTTCATATACAGATAACAAATTTTTCCGTTCAACAAAAGTCTGTTTCATGCATGATTATCTCTAATTTCTTCTACAACTTAGTGAGCAAAGTAAACAAAGGAACACAATCATCATAGGAATTAGACTTGCATTTGTTTAGATATTGTGAAAATGCAATTCCTTCCACACAATTAGAATAAAATTCATTTGTAAGATCAACTTGTTTCTCTGTGTTCTTTCCACTTGTCTCTTCATGGTCAACATTTGTAAGAGTTAAAAACTTTAAAGGTTAAATAGGTCACAGATAAATTTAAAGAAGAAATGAAACAGTATCAGTAATTCAATGATAATGTTGATGCAATATACCAGAACTTTTGGGATCAAATGAAAGTTAGTCCTAAGAGGAAAACTGATAGCAGTGAACTCTCACATCAGGAAAACAATATGAGTTCAAATAAACAACCTAATGTTGAACCTCAAACTTTTAGAAAAAGAAGAAAAAAATCAAGCCCACAACTCATACAAGGGAGGAAATTATAAAGATCAGAGCATAAATTAAAGCAATTCAGACTAAGAAAACAATATAAAAATGAATCAAAGAGTTGGTTGTTTGAAAGATTACAAGAATCATCAAACCCTTGGCCAACTTTATCAAAAAAGAAAAAGGGAAAGAAAAGATCCAGATTCATGTAATTAGGAATGAATAGGGTGAGATCTCAGTGTATCCCACAGAAATCCAGAGTATCATCAATACTTATTTTGGGAAACTTTACTCTAATAATATAGAAAAAACAGAATAAGTGGGAAAGATTTCTAGATATTACGAATTACCAATGTAGAATAAAAAAGATATAAAAATTCTAAATAATCCACTATCAGTCAACGAAATTGAAAATGCAATTAAAAATTTACCAACCAAGAAAAGCCCTGGTTTTGATGAACTCTATAGTTCTATAGAATTCCTAATGAATTCTATAAGAAACTTAGAGAAGATCCAATGCCACTACTTATCAAATTCTTTAATGAAATTGAAAGGGAAACTACGTTTCCAAAGTCATTCCTGGAAATAGATATTACATTGATACCAAAACCAGAGAAAGATTTAGACAAAGCAAAAACACAGGCCAAACTCCCTAATGAACATAGATGCAAAAATCCTCAACAAGATACTAGCAAAAGAAATGCTGTAAATCATCAAAACGATTATACAGCATGACCAAGTAGGATTCATACCAGGGATGCAGGAATGGTTAAATATGTGAAAATCAGTACATGTAATACACCATAACAATAGAACGAAGGACAAAAACCATATGATTATCTCAGTAAATGCAGAAAAAGGATGTGGCAAAGTGCAACACCCATTTATGATAAAAAAATAAAGTGGAAATAGATGGTTTTTATCTCAATCTGATACAAACTGTCTCTGACAAGCCAGCTGCCAACATCATACTGAATGATCAAATATTGAGAGCTTTCTTTCTAAAATCAGGAACAAGACAAAGATGTCCATTATCATCACTCCTATTCAATATAGTTCTGGAAGCATTAGGTAGAGCAATTAGATAATACAAAGAAACAAAGGAATAAAGGTAGGAAAGGAGAAATTAAATTGTCAGTATTTGCAGATGACATGATAGTTTACACAGAAGATACCAAAAATTTCTAGATTTAATAACCAGATTCACTCACCTAGCTGGATATGAAGTCAACACTCAAAAAACAATAATAACATTTCTGTACACAAATAACAAATCTACCAAGGCAGAAATTAGGAAAACCACACCTTTCACAACAGCATTAAAATTGAAGTACTTAAGAATCAATCTAACAAAGTAAGTAAAACATCTCTACATTGAAAACTTCAGTGCTGTGAAAAAGGAGATCAAAGAGGATATCAGAAAATGGAAAGATATCCCTTGCTCATGGGTAGGAAGAGCTGGCATAGTAAAAGTGGCCAGACTCCCAAAACTAGGGTATAGATTTAATGCAATCCCAATCAAAATGCCATTAGTGTGCCTCACATAACTAAAGCAAACATTTCTAAACTTTATTTGGAAGCAGAAGAGAGCTTAAATAGCAAAAACAATTCTGGGCAACAAAGTCAAATCCCTGACTTGAAATTATACTACAGAGCTACTGTGATAAAATCAGTATGCTACTGGCAACAAAGCATAACAAAACAAAGTGAAAGCAGACCAGGGACAAATGGCATGAGCAAGAGGCAGAAACAATTTCAAATACACTCAACTATCTTATCTTGGACAAACTAAACACATTTTCTGGAAGAAAGAAAGCCTCTTTAATAGATGGTGCTAGAAAAACTGGCTTTCCATATGAAAAAAACTAAAACTAGACCCACATATATCACCATACACTGAACTAAAATCAAAATGGATCAAAGATCTAAATATTAAAACAGAAATGCTAAATCTAGTGAATGACAGAATAGGTAGAACTCTTGAAGACACAGGTGTAGGCAAATATTTCATGAGCAAAACCTCAACTGAATGGCAAATACTGCAAAGAATAAACAACTAAGATCTCATCTTATTAAAAAGGGTTTTGCACATCAAAAGAAATAACCAACTGAGTGAAAAGACAATTCACAAACCGAGAAAAAATCTTAGCCACTTCTTCAGACAAAAGGCTAGGATATACAAAGAATTGAAAAAAATCAGACCCTCCAAATTTAAATATTCAATCCAAAAATTGACATCTGAAATGAACAGACATTTCTCCTAAGAAGGAGAAATAGCACATAAATGCATGTAAAAATGGTCAACATCACTAATCATTTGAGAGATGCAAATTAAAACAACACTGAGATTCTATCTCACTCCAGAGAGAATGGCTATTATTAAAAAATCAACAAATAATTCTGGAGGGGGTGTGGGGAGAAAGGGACACTTTTCGCTGTCGGTGGCAGTGCAAACTGGTGCAACCTTTGTGGAAATCAGTGTGGAGGGTCCTCAAAAAACTAGGATTACTGGTCTCAATTGACCGACCTGTTTCTCTTCTTGGTATCTTCCCTAAAGAATTAAAAGCATCATGCCTCAGCAATATATGTGCACCCATGTTTATAGCAGCACAGTTTGTAATAGCTAAATATTGGAAACAACCCAAATGCCCATCAATGAAGGAATGGATAAACATGATGTGGGGTTTTTTATACAATGGAGTACTACTCAGTGATAAAGAAGGATAAACTTGAGACATTTCTAGGTATGTGGATAGACCTTGAGACCATATTCTTTTTTTCTTTTAAAAAATTAAATTTCCACTGTGTTTTTTTACTTGTTATTGTCTTTGATTGTTTGATCAATCTTACATTCTTATGTCTGGTGGACTGAGCAACTTTGTTGGAGATAGTATGTAATGTAGAGACCATATTCTTAAGTGAAATAGATCAGTCACACACATGTAAATATCATATTTTCTTTCTGATGTGAAAAACCAAAAGTGTAAATAAGGACCAAAATATATAATAGATATTGGGAAATGGGAAGAAAACATTCAAATTGGATGTGTAAGGGAAAAGAAAAATATGAGAATAAAAGAATAAAATGGAAACAAACTTTGTAAATAAGGAGGGGAAGGTGGGTTGAAGAGAGAGGAGGGGATGGGAAAAAGAGGAACTAAGATCCATCATGTACAGGTACAAACTTCCTATGATAAGTGTGATCATTACGCATATCTAAATTGTACCAATAAAATAAAACATAAAAAGTAAATAAAAAATAAAACCCTTTCAGTTAAAGCTGTTTTCTTGAGGAAATTATAGCAAACTGTCTCTGAAAAGAATGTTTCTTTTTTTTTTCTGGATGAAGAGCAAATTCTAATTATTATTCCAGGGTTCTGGACTTTGGAGGTGGTGGATATCCACATGACTAGGGTGTGTGTGTGTGTGTGTGTGTGTGTGTGTGTGTGTGTGTGCGTGTGCTGCTTGTTGAGAAACCTAGTCCAAAAAATAAAATCATTTACAATTACAGAACAGCAGAAAGCATCAACCACAGCAACAGGTCCTGTCGCTCCAAAGCCTGTTTGGCATGAATCAGTTACCCTTCTAGTCTGAAAGAGGAAACAGTATCAGTTACCCCACAACCCCAGTCAGTCCAGCAGTGATCTAACTTGTCAGAGGGCCACAGCTTACTGCCGGGGAGTCCCTGAAGTGCTCTGGAGAGGCTTGCCAACAAATGGATCACACTTCTGTGCTGTTTCTGGAGAGCCTTGGGACAAGACTAGAGGTGTTTGTACTTTTCAGCTAGGCCTCGGGCTCTGGAGGTGCAGAGGGAGCTCAGGGTGATGCCAGGCATGGGCTTGCGAAGAGTGTGCCTGGGCACTGACACTCTAGCCGAGAAGTACCTGCCCTCAAATGCAGTTGTTGGCAAAAAGCAGACAAAAGCAAACACAACTGCAATGTACACAATGCACTAAGTATTACAGTGAGAAGCAGACAAGTAGAAATACTTTTGTCTGAATTACGATTTTTCTCTGTCATCCTTAGTGTAGCATTTTGCTCTGCAAATTTCTTTTCACCTCCCAAATTGAAACATTTCTGTCAACTTGTCAGACAAGACTCATTACCTCGGCTCTTTCACATTCTGCTCCTTGACGGTGCAACTCCTCCAGTCCCCGGCCCCAAATCCCCGCCTATGCTACTAAACCTACAAGGCCTCTGAATTCAGGCCAGGAAACAAATTCCAGAATTTCCACCTGACTATATCAAACAGAGTAGCATATTGTGTTAAATATACACAGAGACATGCACACATATGTAAATGTACAGATTTCTGTTTTGGGTCATAGAATATGTTGCTATTTATAGGCAGCACAATCTCGAGCAAGTTACTTCTTTTCTTTCTTCTTTTTTTATTTTAGAGATAAAAGAATAGAAACTTGAATAACACCAAAACAATAAGGAAATACAAAACTTATGAGGAGGATAGTAGGGGATTGGCAATGAATGCCGTTTTACATAATATCATCTTCATAATTGTTATTCAGTTATCTCAAAGACAATGAAGGAAATACACAATTATACAGAAGATAGTAGGGGATTAACAATGGCTGCTGTGTTGCACCATTTTATCTTCACATTTCTTAGTTATAAGCCAGTATAACACATAAACGATAAAGTAAACACAGAATTATACAGCAGATATTGGGTAATTAACCATGGATGCTGTCTTACGAAATGACGTCTTCACTTTTGTTACTCAATTATACAAATGATGGCACGTTTGATTAACCAAAGAGTTTTGTCCACCCTCGTCTCCATTGTTCTCCCACCCAATCAGTCGTCTTCCCTCTGACAGTAACTGTACTTTTTGGTTTATTTATTCCCTCAGGTTCTCACATTGGGGAGGCACGTGGCTGCTTCAAATTATGCTGTAACATGGGTGCACTCAAATTACTATGGTACTAGGTGGAAAAGCACCCATCCTCAAAGACGGTACATAGGCAGGGAACCAAATACACTATGGTCATACCCAATTGATAAGCCCTCGAGGCTCTTGGGGGTCCAGTGCAGTCTGCGGGTTCACATCGTAGACTGCTGGGCCCCACCTCAAGGAGGCACTCCTGGGAGCCTAGGTCGTCTCCAAGCACTGCCAGGTTCCACACCAGAGAGGTGCTCCCAGGGACCCAATTTAGTCTGCGGGGTTGCCCTTGCAGACCACTGGGTGCTGCCCCAATGAGGCGCTCTCAGAGGCCTGGTCAAGTTCTCAGGGCTGCCCCTGAGCACTGTCAGGCTCTGCTCCATTGAGGCGCTCTAGGAGACCCAATCCAGTGCGTGGGGTTGCCCCTGCAGACTACTGGGTTCCACCCCAATGAAGCACTCCCGTGGGCCCAGTCGAGACCACAGGGTCGCTCCCACAACCTCTGTGCTCCAATCCAACCAGATGCTCCCAGGGGCCCAGTCTAATCAATCTCCACTGCTGCCACTCCCCATCCCTTATAGCTGGGCTTTGGTCACACTTATGATGCTGGGCACAAGTGGCGTGAGGTCTCACCCACCCATGTGGAACAAATTACTTAAGGTCTCTGTATTTTGGTTTGCGTGTCTGTAAAATGGGAATAACAACAAAATATGACTCATGTTTTTCTTCAGTTCACAGTAGGCATGAAGTAATGTGTGGAAAGTTTTACAATATTTAGAACACAGTAAGCATTTACTAAATATTAGCTCTTTGTGCTTATTGTTAAAAACTGGTGATTCTACATTTTCCAGCATCTTAAGTTCAAAGGACTACATCTTCTGTTACTGACTATCCTTAGCACTGAAGATGAAAATGTGAAAACAGCAAGTTTCTCCCCAGAGTCACTCCCCTTAAAGGATAACGTCCTGAACTATTGATTTTTCTCACAATTTGGTCAAGAAAACATTAGTATCTGCCAGAACCCACGAGAAGGCCTTTCAAGACAAAAATGCAACTTTCTGCTCCTTATCTGTATCCTGTGTTCCTGAAATATGTCACTTAGGCACTCATTTTCTAACGCATTTACTTTTTAAAGTTTTCACCTAAAGAAGATTTGGGATTTTATCAGCAGATATAGAATTGAGCTACATATTGCCCAGCTACGAGTTCATTCAATAGAATTTTCTTTCTCAAAATGCAAAGACATTTGCAAAGAGCAGGAAACTTTGTGTGAACGAATTTTCCAGATCTCTCTTGTTGCTAGGAGATTGTTGCCAGGGCACTGTGTGTGTGTGTGTGTGTGTGTGTGTGTGTGTGTGTGGAGAGAGAGACAGAGACAGAGACAGAGAGAGAGAGAGAGACAGAGACAGAGAGAGAGAGAGAGAGAGAGAATGTGATAGGAGGGCAGGGAAAGGAAAAATAATTAGAGAGGAGGATGCAATAAAACTGAAAGACGCAAAACAAAAAATGAAAGAATGGTGGAGACCAAGTCTGCAGCACCCACCTCCTCATACCAAGACGAGGCAACACCGTCCTGCTTCTCTGACCTTTCTCAGCAGTGGCTGCTCCGAAGCGATGTGGTGGGAAGGTTTTCCTTTGCCTGGAGGCAGGGTGTGGATGCTGTGGGAAGTACTCCGTCTTACTACACTTACAAGTACCTAATGGCAGCCCTGGCACAAACTGCTCTGCTGCATTCCCATTTGATTTGAAGGTGTTTGCTTCCTCGTAGCATTGCTCACCCTGGTTATCACCACACAAGCCTGCTTCTGTTAACTTGTGAAGGAAAGCTAATACTGTCTTACCCACCTTTTCTTCCAATCCTATGAGAATGAAGATCGTTAGAATGTCTTTTTATTTACTTTTAAATTTTGATTTAGTTCGTATGCTTAACCATTTTTCTATCACATATGATAAACTCCATTGTACTTAGTAGTTTCTTGCGTGTGGCATACAAAGTTGCACTCTGGAGAAAAGCTCTGTTGTCACAAAAATTATTCAACCACCGGAAACGTCCCTTTGTGAGCAGAGCGTTCCTTCAGGACCGTGCTAGGTAGGATTCTCTCTTGATTCCCCTTTACCATTCTTCAGAAGCAAAAGTTGCCATGCTAATTTTGTCTGGTAAGGAAGCACATAATTTTGGCTTGGTATACAGTAAGCCAAAGGCTGGTGTATGTTGACCAGGTTCCTGCCTAACCCAACAATCTATTAAATTTCTGACAGATACTCAGATTCTCAAGCAAATGTGGGACAAGTTTTAAGATACTACTAGTTCCTGCGATAATTAATCTATTAGCTAAATGAAAGACTTGACATTTCTTCCTTTTTAATTGCCTGAGAGTCATGATTTTACCTTTTTAGAAACTATAGCACTAGTGGGTTAGACGATTTTTCCTCAAGTACATTACCATTCATTGCTTCTAGACAACACAAGAACCCTAGGCCCTGGTCAGAAAGTCAGGTCGATGTTGACCCCTTCCATACTCTCCCAACCGTCCTCAGTTTAAGGTTAAAATCTAAAAACACCAAGGCAAGAAATAAAATTCCACCTCCAAAGACTCCAACTCATGGTGCCTTCCGCTCTAAAAGCACATAGTCTCTCCCCGCGCAGACGGCCAGCTCTCACCAGCCTCACATTCTCCTTCCAGGTGCCTGCGGTGGGGATTTTACAGCCCCACTTTCCATCGCGCTCAGCTTAATTTTAACGGCTGCCTCTTTCCGGGGGTCTTAGTAAACGGTTCCAGGAAGGGTTATAACCCATATTAAATAATAATCATTAAAAGAGAAAGATAGGGAAATAAATTTCTCCTGTTTTTACATCCAAACCAAAGCTTATTGTGGAGAGGATTTCTGGCTGAGTTGAGGAAGGCATTAGCCTCAGAATTTCTCGCCTGATTTTCTGGAACTACCTCCTAAAGACCCACTCAGTGTCCTACTCCACTCCTCCCATACTCTGTCGCTAGAAGCAGGTCCATTCTCCATATATCATCCAAATGATTGTGCTTAAAAGTAAATTTGTTTCATTTTCCTTCAATGACTCCTTTCTCTGTGTGTGAGAAACCACTCCCTTCAGCTCTGACCTCTGTAACTTTCAGACCCACTCTTCATGCCCCCCCCCCAACACTTTCCTTTCTTGCTAGCTGTTTAGACTCACAAACAGTCCAGAATGTCCCCTGTGCTCTGATTCCTCCCAGTCATAGCGTGCTCTTTCCTGTACGAGGAAGGTCTGCGCTCTTTTATGCATTTTGCTCTGACTGTCTATCAAGTCCCAGCCCCAGCTCCAGCTCCTCCCTCAGCCAGACCCTGAGGCCTTCCAGTCAGAGTTAGGTGCTCTTCTCAGCTCCCCTGGCTCCACCTGTGCGTTGCCTCATTGTAGCCTTGCTTTTGTTGTGTGTTATTCTCAGGAGACCGCAACAGGACAAGAACTGTCTTGTCCCTTTTTTATTATCTTCCTGATTTCTTCCATTGTCTTAATGGAGGGCATATTCAATAAATCCCCATCAGGACCTAATATATGACTAGCCATTTACCAAGAACTCAGTAAATACTTGTGTTTTGATTGACTGGTTGAAATACATATAGTCAGTGCTGCCAAGAATTCCCAATCTAATTTATT
The DNA here is from genome assembly GCA_004027595.1 of Dinomys branickii. Taxonomy (NCBI): domain Eukaryota; kingdom Metazoa; phylum Chordata; class Mammalia; order Rodentia; family Dinomyidae; genus Dinomys; species Dinomys branickii. The sequence continues at coordinate 46,647 of PVLD010012242.1, read as the reverse complement.
AAGTGGTGACAAGTTAGTGGTGCAATGGGGAAATTTGGGGATTATATCATAAAAGCACGGTAGTGTCATTCGCGAGGCATCTTATTGGTGGTCACCTTGCTCATGGCCTCTGCTTTAGGGAGAATGAGTCAGTTCATCTGCCTTACTTATACAATGATATGCACTGCCAAAGGTATAAGTCTTTTTCTGGTCTTTATACACTTGACATTCTGTAGCTTCCACACAGTTATATAACAGTAACTCCCACTTCCACATCTCCAGCTTTAATCTGGCTCTTAAACTACAGACCCATTTTCCAGTCATAGCTTACTGCCACCTAGACCAAATACCTTGTGTACCATGAGCCCCCGCCTAAATTTATTGTCTGATCCTTTTTCTCCATTCTCTTTGTAGATTATTGAACAAGGAGATTCTCATTTTAAATTTGTGGCTGTGTTTAAATTACTTTATCTCTTCAGGCTTTAGTTTTTCTGATGTGTAAGATTTATAACAGTAAGTTTCACTCCCTGTTGTTATATGAAGATTAATTGAGTTACTGTATATAAAAAAATCTTTTAAGTAAGTCACAGGACACTAATTTTTCATGAGTAATTTGTAGCATTATTTTTCTTAGCCAGAGTTACTGACTTTGAAATCTCAGAGTAGTCCCCCCTGCCACCCTTGCCATCACCTTCATAGTTCATTAATTAAGACACATTTAGCTTTATATTGATTCTCTCTTTGGTATCATTTCTTCTCTTGTCCATTCAGGAAAATTGTTACCACTCCACACGTACATAACCGTAAGAATGTGATTCAGGAAACTGGTTTAAGCAGGTGATGGAGTTGAGACACAAAGCAGAATACTGAGCAAAAGCAGGAAGCCAGGACCACTTCTAGGGACGGAAGGAACACTGGGCAATCCCAACTTCCTCTCTTCTCTTAGTCTGCAGACTTCTTCCAGCACCTTTTCCCAGTCAGAAGAGCTTTTAAGTTAGTCAGTAATAGAGAACAGAAAGGAAAATCCCTGTAATACAAAGATGAGTAGAGGAAGGTGCTGACGCTTGAGAGTGATGCTTAGTTCACTCTCTGTCTCTCTGTCTCTCTGTCTCTTTCTGTCTCTTGCCCTTGTTCAAGCTTTTGCTACCTCAAGCTTAGATTACTTGAGCTGCTTCCTCACCAGTTTTCTTGTGGCAGCTTCTTTCTTCTCCTGTCTCATTTCTGTATATCTGCCAGCATTATGTTATAAAAAAAAAACAAGGAATACAGTGATTTAAAAAAAAGCAATTTGCCAAATGACAGAGCCCAGCTTCTGCAGCATGTTCCTACCAACTCCTTCCTTCTCAAGCCCAAGTTACTGTATATCAAAAGCTATTGAATACAAGCCCTGCCTTACAGTTTTTCCTGTCTTCTCTTGTATCTCTTGTCTTCTCTCTGCTGAAGTCAAATAGAATTTTACACCAGGCATTTTCACACTCTTTGATTAGCTTGGAAAACTTTCTTTCTTTTAAGAATGTCATCTTTGAAGCTTTCCCTGGGCCTGTTTAAGTGGTTGTCCCTTGCCTCTGTGGTTCTCACTTTTTGTGTTGCATCCTACTTTTTCTCTGGTATTTTTCCTGCTGCATCAAATTGTCTGCCTTCTTGCCTATTTCTTCCATCCCCTGTATACACATTCTCTCTGAATACACTGCACAGGATTTTGTGGGACCTCTCTAAGTCTTAAATAAGTGATTAACGCGGGATATAGTCTCTGCATCAGGATTTGGTTGGCTGATTTAATGTGGAATCCAACTGGGGTCTTGTGAAAACTGCTGTGTGGGAAATGCCTCCTTTCTGTTCTGCCAGACTGCATGGAGCAGTGGACTGATTTATTTTACCAGATCCTCTGGACAACATGTCTTGTGTATTGTGAATAGAGATTTAATTGGAGAATTACTTTGTGTTCATCATTTGAGACTGGAGTTTTCTGTTTTGTATCTCTTCCAATTTGTTTTCTTTTTCCTGATCCATAAATTTTCAAGACACACCTGGCTATGGAATGTTGGTCACCACACACCAGGGTGTCCTAAGCCCTTGTAATGGTGAATCTAAAATATTTTTGGTATGATATTTTCCAAGAAGAACATTTCTTTCATGTGGTAAATATAGCCTAAAATCATTTCCACCTTTTTGGCTTATATTATTTTTCCAGAATTGTCAAAAATAAATACATAGATACTGCTTGGCATTTGAACCTGGCTTTTCCTTTACTATGGTGGAACTGGCATATTTTGTAAAGGAACAGGGACTATGTTCCAATGATTTTGTGTTATCTTATTGTGCCTAGCTTAGAGGGCAATCAAAAAGCTTCCAGGATTATTTTGTGCATTTAAAAAACATTTTAAGATAATCTGAGTAGACCTACATGGTTATTTGTGTCTTTGCAGTGTTTGTAGAAAGTATCATTTGGTATGGAGTCATAACTGGATTGAGTTACAGAGAATAATTTATTGGATCATATAATAAAAGAATACATGACAGTTTTAGGCACAAAAGAAAGAAACTCTACACACAGGACAGAGTTTAAAAGGAGTTCCTACCTTGCTCCTGTTCCTGATCTCTCACCACAGATCTCTACTCCTAAGTGATAACTGGTACAATGGGACATAATCAGGCAGAAAGTGAAGAACAACTTTACTCGGTAGGAAGAGCTGGGAATGGGAATGAGTAGACTGCATGTCAAATGAGTAGAAACCAAAATCTTCTAAGATTTAAAAAAAAGCCCAACACCCGAGAACTTGGGCTTTGGGAGGTAATACCAGTGTTTTAGTTGGGATCATAGGATTGATGAAGAGATTTTATCAGGAATCTGCCTGGCTGCTTCCGTGTTTTTCCTGGTCTGGCCTGGGGCTTTCTTCAGTGGACAATAGAAATCAACACTGGCAGTAGCAATCCCATTTTTAGATTCAGGCTTGGTTTACGAAGACTTTGATGGAAATGATCAACATCACTTGGTGTCTGTTTTCTCACTGCAGTGTAGTTATTTGTATACACATCTGTATCTTCAATAACTTACCTGTTTCTCAGGAGCAGGAACTATATGTTATTCATTTTTGAGCATTAAAAATCTTATACAATGCCTGGCACATGGAGCAGTAAAAAACTCTGTATGAATACATACTAGATATGCAAGAATTATGTGGGAATCGTACACCTGGAGTGTCTGAAAGATTTTTCATTGTTTTGATTTGTGGTGTGATGAATGAATAGCTTTGGACTGAAATACTTTCCAGAGGCTGAACTACTCCATTTCCAAAATGGTACTGGGTTTATTACTGTATTTGAATAATCGCTAAAAATTTTTAAATTTTTACCTTGAAAATCTCATCTCAACTTTCATCCTAACAAGGATACTATTTGTGGATATTGCTCCAAATATAAGTGGATCTATTTCCTTTCTTGGTAATATTTATTTGGAGGCTCTTAGTGCTGTTTGTTTATCAGAAGTATGATGAATTATAAATAATCAAAATACTTTTAATAAAATTCTGATGTATTTTTTGCCTCAGGGAACATGAAGCTCAATGGTATTGCTCCACACCTCTTCAGGGAATTTTATTGGGCTGCTACAGTTGAGAAATTACCTGAGCTTATTATTTCAGGCCCATGATTTTTGTTTTTTGGTCTTTCTGAGACAGGCTCTCAATATACAGTTCAGGCTGGCCTTGAGCTCACTTTGTAGCCCAGGCTGGTCTCAAACTCACAATGATCCTCCTGCCTCAGCCTACTGAGTGCTGGGATTACAGGGGTGCACCACCACTCCGGGTCTCTGGCCCATGATATCGAATGCCATAAACTAAGGATTCCTAACTACCTGCTCTATGCCTTGACTGATTTTTCTGAACTTAAACAGATACATGTTTGATACTTGATATTTTCACTTTTAATAGCCATTTTGAACATGGCATATTTTCTTTCACATTTGTCTCTCTCACAATGCTGCTGTCTTAGTAAAGGCCATCAGCGTTCATGCACTCAGGCCCCTAAACTAGCAGTCATGTTTAGTTCTCCTTTCCCCTTCACAATATATTTCTGATTCATCAGTATATCTAACTGCTTTGCCTTTCAGATAATTGCCAGTTTCACTTATTTCTTATCATTTCAAATACTATAGCCCATTTTCAAGGAATTGTTTCTTGACTATATGACTGCAGTTGTTCTTAAACAATCTTTGTGCCTTCATTTTTCATTCCTTTAAAGGTGATTATTCACACAGCTGATAATCTCCTGTGGCCTTAGTTATGACACAGTAAATCCAGGACTCCACAGAGCTCCATTTGAAAGCCACTGGGTAGAAATAATAGGTGCAAGTACAATAGGTAGAAGTGAGGTTTCTTACCCTCATGCTCTCTGCAATGCGAGGTTCCCCTTTTTACCTGGCCAAGGCTGCCCTTCTCCCAAGCTGTCTCACCTCCTGGTGCCTTACAAGGTTCCCCCGGACCTGACGCATTTCCTCCCGACTTCGTGGTTCCAGGTTTCCTCATGTATCTGCACCCTCCTCTGATATTCTTGCTACTCTGTATCAGTACTTGAGATTCCCACTCCCTTTTCAACTTGTTTACTGTTTTCCCCTTCAGTCATTTTTCACATTTTCTTCTGACTTCTATCTGATCTCAGAGTACTCCAAGAATGACCTGAAAAAACTATGCAGTTATCTAAATTAAATTATGTAAGAGTCATTTGGTAAGCTCTCTTAACTGAAGATGTGTCTTTTGTAAGCCTGCTCTATTGCTTGAAATTCCCACTAGCGTGTTCTTGGAGGATAGATAGAAAGAAGAAGAATGGTCAGTGGATATTTAAGGAATTGACTCGCAGGATTGCGGAGGCTGGCTTACCCCAAACTGGCAAAGTAGACTAGCAGGTCCAGCAGGCAAGATTTGATCATACAACTTGAATTCAAGACAGTCTGTTGGCAAAATTCTTTCTCCTTCAGAGAGCTCAGGCATTTTCTCTTAAAGCATTCAACCAATGCATGAGCCCATCTCACATTATGGAGAGGATTCCCTTTTTCTCAACGGTCTGCTGGTTTTAATTTTAGTCTCAAAGAAATCTTTCACCAAAACATCTAGAATAATGTTTGTCTAAATGTCTGGGTACTGGGACCTAGCCAAATTGACACATTTACAAAATTATCATCCTAAAACAAGTGTCATTTGGAAATGCAAAAATCCACCAATATGAGTTTTACGTAAATGTTATTCTCATCCCAGTCAGTAAATGCCCCTCATGTCCTTTCCCGTAGGTGGCTTTTGCTTTCCCTCAGAGATGTTCTTTAAAGGATTATGTATATGTACGATATAAAGAACTCTGAGTGAGAGATAAATAACTCATGGTTTTCAAGTGAACAGATAATTCCAAGAAGGGCCAAAAATTCCATTTCACAAATTGCTTTTTTGGCTATTACAGAAAGTTTGCTTCAAAAGCTCCTCAGAAAGAAGTTGCTAAAGGTTGTGGAAGATATTTATGGAGGTTCACAAAACACCAAGGGCCAATGAACTCAGAGCCATGTCTGCCTCCTCCCTGGCTCCAGCATGGGGCCTGGGCCTTTGTCGATATTGGATAAATGTTTGCAGAAGGAATAAGTGGGCCTATTTTTAAACCTGTCTTATTTTTAATATTCTAGGTATGGTGCCTTTCTAGAGCCACAAAATGTCCTGATTCTTGTGATATTTTGTGGTCTCTTTCTCCCTCCTTCCCTTTCTTCCTTCCATTTAACATGAATTTAGGTAGCGAGGGGAGGAACGTACTGGCTAGGGTGACAATATGCACAGTGGTAGAATTGCCGGGGCAGTGTGATGGTGGCAGCACTGTCTGAGCAACCTTGGCCATATTATTTAACTTCTTGATGCTTCGGTTTCTTTCTGTGGACAATGGAGCTAACGGAGCACATGCTTGTTTTGCAGTTAGTAGGAGGGCTGAGAACTTAGGTGAAGTGCCTGATAGAGCATCTTCGGCAAAAGAAGTGCTGCGCAGACGTCCGTCGTCACCATGGTCGTCGTCATCGTCATCCCAGAGGCCACAGTGGTACTAGTTATCACGCATTTGTTCCCTGAGTTTTTGAGTGATTCTTTAAACAGATCATCTGTAAAGACTTTTCTCATTGCTTTTGGGGAAACAATTGGTTTAATGTGTTCACCATGGGGCTGTACTTCATATGTCTTGCTGCTGGGTGACTTGAGCCAATAGTGACACATGCATGACTGTTCCATTGGGAAGCTTTTTATTAATTTTGTTAGGAAAATACCAATAAAAATGAGATCCATTTGTACCAGCAGTGTTTCAAGCTGGAGGGAACAGGTTAACAAAGTACTTATCTCTCCCTGATAGAGCTTTTATAGCTGACATCCTGATGAGTAACCCATCTTTCTAGCTCTGACCTATACACTCATTTCTAAATGTCAAAAGCTTCTTTAGCTTCGGAGGCTCCTCTGACATCACAAAAGAAGTAAGTTTACCTACAGTGGCCTCTTCTCACACCTTCACTGCTGTCCCAGTGATGGTCCTATTTCTTCTGCAGTGAAATTACTTAAGCTTAGCAGGTGTGAGATAAGATGCACTTAATTTCTGCAATATTTTATTGTTTTTCTCTTAGGCTATCCAGAGCATAGAACTAGTCTTGGGAGGACACTGCTGGGAGCCAGTGGTGCCTGGGAGCCAGTGGAGTTTAGAGCTGGACTGTTGGTGGACACATGGGCCTATGACTTCTGGGCGGAACAAGGGTGTTAACCAGGTGTTCTGGCCAGCCTCCAAGTTTGGCTCAGTGAATTTTACCTTCTAAAATTCTCTCCTGTTCTCTCAATTGGATACGGTATTCCTCTTGGCTTCCTGGGACAAGCTGAGGTCCATGGGACTGTGGTGTGGCTGCAGAACAGCTGCTGCATTCCACTGCAGAGGTGCTGTGCATAGATTCTAGTGGTGGAAGAAGCTTGAGGTTTATGCACAGCTTGGACAAGGTATCAGCTTGCAATATATTTGGGGAACCTCTGGGATGAAGTACTCTGGGCAGAACAGAGATGCTATAGTGGTGACGCTCAATGATTCATGGCTGTCTCCTGTAATGTCATAGGGTTTAGCAACGTGGACAGAGCCCGTGCAGTTACTTGTTCTGCCAGTCTGAGAGTCTGTGTGAGAGGAAGGGCTGCATGGTGTTCACAGCAGGATGCTGTGATTGACAGGAGTGGGAAGCCCCAGGGGTGAATTTCAGCTGCTAGGTCTGGCCGGTTGGGTGAGGCTTCCCATGTGTGCTGGGATTGGAGACAGGAGTTTCAGGGATATCTAGCCCATTGAATTACCTTGCATTTCAGAATTTATATTTTTTGGTGGAATGTTAATGGTCCATAACTAGGAGGAATGTGATAAACACAGTAATGACAACAGTGAAATTCTGCACACTGACACTGGAATCAAAACACTTCCCTGGTGCGAACTTTCCATGACTACACATAGGGGAGAATAAAAAGAAAAGAAAAATATTTGAAATACTAATTTTATGCAACAGCCTAGGCTCAACTTATCACCAAAAAAACCCTGAAAATATCTTCTACACATCATGGGAAAATAACAAAAGAATACCTTCTAGATTTTGTGGGAAATCTCAGACCTTGAAATTCTGCAGGGTATCTCTCCTCTCCCAATGTTTCATGAATTTCTGAATCCAGCCCCAGGAGTCAAGACTGAGGCTCCGGTGCTGGTGGAAGAAATGACCTGGTGAGTCGCTGTCATCTGTATGACTGCGGAGACTAAGAGAAACTGCACCTAATTTGTTCCAGTGAAGTCAGGCAATCACTTGACTTGAACCACAAACATATGAAAACGCCTGGAACTATATATATTTTGTCTTTTCTTTCAGCATCTTTTCCCCCCATAGCTCACCCAGCTTCCTTTGTTTTCTGAATGTGCTTTAACTTTTTTCTAAGTCCTTTCTTTCACCCCAACCCCATTATGGCAAAAGCAAAAAATAATGATTCAGAGTAACTAGAAGGTGCTCCATCGTTCATCTCTAAGTCAACCCTTTACGAGGGACAGAAGACAAAAGGAAGATGGAACTTTAGGAACTCATTTAAAACTTGTTAGAAATCCCCAAGGAGACTGACTTGAGAGCAGAAGACTTGGGAGAGGGAGCACAATCAAGCAGTGGGGGAATAAATCCAGTCTAACCTGTCGCTCCCCAGTACTGCCTGCCCTTCACCCTCAAATTTCTCTGAAAGGCAATCTGAGTCAGTGACGAAAGCCTCCTTGGTTACAGAGCCTGTTGAAGAAGATAGTCATTCTGTTACTTTTGTCCTATAAGTCACCCATGTGTAAGGTTAACCCCAGGAGCCTATGGCTTCTCAGCATTGCTCCTTTTGCCCGTTCCCATGAGCACGACCACATGCTCTTTCCCTCAATTACATTGTCTCATATTTCTCAGTCTTGTTCCTATCAGACAATGGAAAAATAACTGATGCTCTTTGTTACAATTCAGCAGTTCCTGAAGAAGTAGAGAGCACATCACTTCCTTTTTCACACAAAATGAACCACCAAAAGTACAGTTATATAAAAATGTAGCTTTGCCCTTTGGGGAAGTTTCTTTCATGCTATTTTTGAGACTGCCCTGAGTACAGCTGTAGTGTGATCAGTGCTCCAGTTATTGTGCTAGGCCAACTCACTTGTGAGCCCAGCTGAAAGTTTTCCATCCTCTTCAACTGAGTTTAAATACCTGCCTCTCTACTACCTATCATGAGACTGTAGTTGAGGGAAAGGAATCCTTGGAATCTTGAAGCTCTGTAAATATTTGCTTATGCAATTTATTTGTTCTTTCTTGGCCTTGTTAAGCTCTATCCTGGATGTACCATTTCCATTGCTCCACAGAAGCTTCTTTTTTGACCGTGCAACTTGGTGGATGAAAGATACATCAGTCATAACAAGATATCCTTGTTACACAGTTACCTGTTTTCCATGGTCAAGCTCTTGGTCTCCACAAAGGCCCATAGTTTTTTATCAAGTAGTGGATAATTGTCTGATGCAGAAGGTGTGGATTTGTGTTAGAGTTCTAGGGATCTGTTGTGAATATCTCCCAGTGTAGATTCCTGGAAGTCCAGATGTCATCTTTATCTAATACCTTCATCACCTTAATTCTAGGGATATATAATCCCTAGAATTATTGGCTTTTCCAAGGCTGTATGGGGCATATTATGGATGCCTTTCTTGTTCTGGACCTAAACTAGTCAAAGCCAACATCCTCTAAGTAACCTGTTAAATAAGCTAAAACATCATCCCAAATGTATTACATGTTTTCATTTGATAGAACATTACCAAAGCACTGCCTCTAAGAGGTCAAGGATGCAAGGTATAAGAATTTGTACTTTGCCATAGAGATAATTCAGTGTGTCTTAAACCATAGTATGCCCCAAACTTCACAATGCAGAAGGGGCTTGAATTTTCATGGATATATTCCCAGATTCTGGCCTAAGTGTGTCTAATTAGGACATCTAAGAAAACTTTTCCTGCTCACTATATCCAATGTTTAGCCTCATAGATAAACAGTGACGTGCACACAAAATGAAAGTTTTCCCACATACAATGCTGGCAGATTTTACAAAATTATTAAATGGTTTATGTTTTTCAGTTTTCTAGGATTTGGGAAACTGTCACATTAAGCATTGATAATGAGAATATAAAATGGTACATTTCTGTAGGAAGTATATATTTATGTTGTATATAATGTTTGTACATATATACACACATATATAACATATATGAATTTAGCAATATAATGCATATATATATTTATATACAATCTAATTATGTATAACTTCTGATGTTTTAATTTCATTTTGTGTCTTATCCTAAAATAATATAAGAGCAAAATATTTCATATTAAGGGGTTTCTATAAAGCATTATATTATGAGATCAAAAAAGGAGACAAAGTGAATGTTCCCTAACATAGACTTACAAGGAAATTATAATACATAAAATGAAATACTATACATAATTTTAAATATTTAAAATTATAATGCTGAACTATTTTGATGTGCTGCAAAGCAATTTTATAAAAATGCCACTTCCTCAAGAAGTTGTTCCTTGTTAATTAGATTAGACAAAATTTCTTGAAACATATATAGCATTCTAGATTTTCTCTGTGATAATACCAGCTCCTCTTGAAAATCTTCGTTATGTGTGTCTGTGTCTAGATAATTAGCTGCAGCAGGTCAGAATTTTCAATGATGTTCAGACTGGCATGCTAATTTTTAGCTCTACAAATGTCAGACACAGTTAAATGGACGTTGCATTAGTAGCAGATTCCCATTTATATAAAATGTGTGTGCATGCGCATATTTGTACACACACAGAAAGGTGTCTGGAGAGATGCTCTGACACATAAGCAAGGCTATCTCTGGGTGGTAGGTTTTAGACAATTGCTATTTTATGTCTTTCTGTGATGTATGAAACTTTAAATTAGCATTCGCTATTTTATACTAAGTAATTGAAATATTTTCATTGTGAAGTAGAAGTTTTGGATCCTATTGATGGTGCTTTTCTTATAATGAAATATGTCTGGTATGATCTCACATTTGAATGTAGGGTCCTTTCAATTTCTCCTGTAAGTATAGCTACTTAAATCAGACCACAACAATGACACCAGAAAACAATAAATCTTGCCAAGTTACTACTTCTCCTCTGTCACTGTCATAGCTTGTTTGGCTTTTGTCATGCTTAGAGTTGGCTACTGAGCCAAAGGGGGGTTAGTGGGCCATCATGTGCACATTGTCCGATTCCATCCAAGAGATGTTGCCCCTTTCTTCTATCTGCTCTACATTCACATATGCAAAACAGAACCTCAGTAGCTACACTAGTCAGGACAAACTGGATTATTTTGTGGTAGCAACTTATAAACTACAATGACTTAAAACAAAAAAATGTTATTTGTCTTTCTCAGGTCACATACACATCGCATTGGTTAGGATTCTGCATCACCCTCACTCCAGGGCAGGGATGATCACCAGGCAACACTGCCCAAAACATTGCTTTCGGTCTACTGGAGAGACCCAAGAAGAAGCAACAGGTTATGCCTCAGCTCTTAAAATCTTCAATGATGTTTTTCTACTCAAATTTCACTGGCCAATTTCTTGACATACTTAAAAAGAGTACTAGAAACATTTGGTTTCTGGCAATAATAACTTCCACAGTGGTACAGTCTTAAACACACAAACTAGCTTTAAGTGAATGACCTCATAAAGTATGTCATGTGAACCATGTATTCATTAAAACAATTTTCTGGATATTTGTGTGGGTTATAGCTATACCATCTGTTATACTGTGGGGGTTGATAGCTACACAATCTTTAATAAGTTTTGAATTATCACATTTGATCAAAAGATTTCATACATCATTTCAAATCAATTCAGAACAGAAAATTATAATCTTTGAGATATAAAAGAAAATTACAACCTCTGCTCTGTGTCTAAAGTGAACTGCTGAGTGAGTCAACTACAGCATAGGACAAAAATATTTGAGACAGAATTACAATAATTTTATATAGACAGGAAGAAAACGATAAATGCCAACAAGTCTGTTTTAAGCAGATGTATGTGACAGGCAAATCTGTGCTGTATGTGATAGTGGCCTCCGTAATTGTCATCTGGAGACTAAAAACAAGAAACTGATTAAAAATATTCTAGTTAAAGTCTTGAACAAAAGCTCAGGGATGGTTAAGTGTTTTCTGCTGACCCACACCATAGACCTATTATGGTCGCTGTCAGACTGGAATGCCTGTTACAAGTGCAAATCGGCCATGTTTCAAGTCTAAGAAAATTCTGTTGTCCAAGTGGAAGTTTATGTTCCGACAATGGGGAAAAAAGTCCCTATGTGTGCCTGGTAGACTACTTTTCAAAATACTGGTACAAATTTTCTGCTGGAATTGGGGTGGGTAGAAGGTGTGGGCAGCATCATCTATGCTAGAAGTATGCGATTTCTTCAAGGAATGTAACAAGACGTGCTAAATCAACTTAGGGTTTAATTTAGCACTCAGTAATGTGGCTGATTTTGCCTGATATCTACATATCCAGTCAGAGATTGTGGTAGAATCTGTGCAGCACAGGAATAAAGATTAAACCCTAGTGAAGCACATTGGCTTCAGTTATTGAAGAAATACTGTTTTCTACTTTTCATCAGCAAAGCCTAATCTCTAAATTCACAAAGTTTGTGCGGCATCATGATTTGATGAGTATGACAAGTGTCATTTCATAAAGATTGGACATTCTTTAAGTCACACGGATGGGTGCTCTGTAGTCTTCAGTGGAGACAGTAAGCTCTGTAATTATTTTTCTGGACTACTGCTACCCACACTTTCCTTTGCCAAGTTGACTAAAGATCACCTAATTTTTCTTTATTAAAATATAAACAGTCCTGGGAAAGATGGAATTTTTACTACATGAAAAACCAGTCAAATATCTGAGGCCAAAAATTTTTGGCAAACTCTATGCTGAACTATGCAGTCTGAGCATTGAGGCAGCCTGTGGGTACCAAGGCCGTTGCAAGGAATAGGGGAACATGTCTCTCCCAACAGGAAGGGTCCTTGCCCAATGATCTGAGCCACAGGCAATAACTAAACCTTGCCACCACTCCCAGGGAAAGCTTTCTGTTTCACCCACGGATGAAGCTGTTGTAATATCAACTATTTGACTAAATAGTTCTTTAAAGCATGAAGCATCCTAGCACCTCTTAGATTTGTGAATTGTAACTTTTCCTTTGCTTTCATTTTTATCCTTTCAAATAGAAATGTGTTTTTTAAAAATGATATTCTATTAGGTTCTTTCCCCTATCTATATTTCTTTCTAAGAAGTTAGAAGGCTAGAATTCACAACGGGGAGGCTACTCAGGATACCAATCTTACCTCTTGTTTGTTTTCCTGTCCTCTTCAGTGCTCCTGGGTATCTAATATCAACATGCTGCCAGAATCTCCCGTATTATGCTCACGCCTTTGGCAGAGCCTCCTGTGTTACTCACATTGTGTTCCCTCCTATCCTTTTTTCTACTTGTAATTAAGACCTTTTGGTCTTGAACCTGAGGTGGTGATGAGCTAGATTTTTATAGTACATTAGGTATTAATCAAAGATGGTATCTCAAAACAGGTAATCATTTACTGAAATGACAAATTTCCATGATAACAAATAATACCTTAATGGAAAAGAGATCCTAATTGGGAAAACTGGAAAAGAGGATATGGAAACTTTTTTAGGTTTGGAGAGTAGGTTCCAGAACTCTCGTAATGAAGCCACAAAGGTAGCTGCTACTTTCATCTTTTAGATTGGCGTGACATACACAACTTCACTGTAGTAAGGTGTGCTTTTCCCCATCAAGAACATCCATTTCACGAGGCAGACGTTGCTGTTTTAGTGGGTTCATGTATCATACTATGCACTGTCTCAGAGTAACCATGTGGGTCATTTCTCAGTTTTTCCCCTTCAATGACTACTCTGAAAGAACCATTAGTATTTCACATAGTTAAGGAAGTGAAATAGATATTTACTGAACTAAGAAGACTTAAGTGACCATCACAGATTTTTTCTTTCCCTGGAATTGTTTTTGTAACAATTCCCTTTGGTCTGTATAATTCCAAGCCCGAAGAATATTTTCTTATAGAAGACTATCCCTTTTATAAGCTGAGAAGTTTTCTCTTTTCTCCTTTCAAAATGATTTGAACTGTAAGTCTTATTCTTGAGGCCTAGTTCATCTGAGGACAAAAATCAATGTGTGACCATAAAAAATAATTCCAAATTTGTCAGATGTGCTGTTTTAGATTGCAAAATTTTGTGTTTACAATGATGTCAGCAATGTAAAAACTACAACATATGTAAGAATCTCCTAAATATTAGCCAAGTTTATAATGGGATAGTGAGATTATGAAGTGATTTAGATATTCATTTAATGTGATTTAGATATTCATTTAATATGTATTGCCATGTCTTTCAGAACAGTTTATGTCAAGGAGGAAGATAAATATTGCTTAAAATAAGAGACACTGATTCTGGAGTTATGATGGCTTCATTCTATATAGATATGGATAAAAATATTTATTTCTACATAAATGTAAAGCGTGTTGACTTCAATCAGGCTACTGTGAGAGCCAAGTGGCACAAGACTGTAAGAAATTAAAGAGATTTTTATACAGGCTTCTCCAACATCCACAAAACATGACAATAAAGCCAGAGGTAACTTCACTTATACAGTTGCTCCTGGATCAAAGGCATATGAGTATCGAGCCCTAGAGCAAAGAGTGAGTGTAGCTGGTAGCATTAGATTGCTAAGAGAAGACCCAAAGCCATGAAGATCACACAGGGCTGAAGCCTTTTTATGTGATTTACTCTTTCCTTGACCTTGACAAATCTGGTTCCAGAGCATGAACCTAGGCTGAGGCTACATCAGTGACTAAGCCGTAAGACTGAAAAATTATGAAAAGTGGACAACTAGTAAGTTGTATCAGATGTTCTTTAAAAAGAAATGGGTGAGGGTTATATTTATTAATGGGACTCATAAAGGCAGTTTCAATTGTTATGTTTCAGGATGTGGACAGGCTTTTAGTTCTGGCAACAAAAGTGCCATGCTATGACAAATGTTCCTTGTGTGTCCTCTTCAACAAAAGAATCCCAGTGGCAAGTATCAGAAGGAGCAGCAGGTGTACAAATGATCTGGGGATCAAGCAAAGCGAGGGGTCTTTTTCATCATTCAGGAAAAAGTATTAATGAGAGGGCATGTAGAGTGTGAGGGTCAGGAGAAGAAAAACAAGCTGTATGGCTGTAATTCATGAAGCAGGATTGCCTAATAGCCTTGCCTGAGAAGAAATGCAGTAACAGATTACAAAAACAATGCCTTCATTTGCAATAAAAAGCCAATCTTCACAGCACACAGGGAGAAAAATAAATCTGCCCTTCAGAGGTCCAGCTTGTTCCCTCATGTGCTTAGGTGTGCCCTTAGCAGCAGAAACACCAAAGTCAAAGTCTGTGGAGAGAAATGAACATGTTTTTCCAGACTCATTTGGTTGTAAAGGACTAGTTGCTGTTGGAAGAAGAGAAAGTTTTCTTGTAAAATGTTAATGTGGACTTCTCAAAGAAGCTCAGAATAAAAACCATGGTAGAGTAGAGCCTCACAGAAACTCTAGTGAGAGGTATGACAAAATAGTCTGTCAATCCTGACATCCATATTTCTTTGGCACCTATTTCTAGTTATATTCTGTTCTACTGTTACACTAACAAACGACCAGGTCTTAGAGCTTCTAAATCTTCCAGTTTTAGCTTACACATAACTTTGCCTCATCGGTCACTTGGGATGTGAGTAGAGATTTGTTTAGAAAGGCAGTACCTAGGGCTATCAATAACCAGTTACACACATCTTTTAATGTGCATTAAATTTGTAATTTATAATGAGAAAATTGTCAGTTTCAAGTGGTTTTAGATTCCATGATGTACTTCTTTGTTATTATCCACACTACCTAAATTTTCAGCTATTTGATTAAATGAAGACTATCAGAAAGGATTTAATGCATGCTCATAATGGAGGAAGGTGATAAAAGAGAATTTTAAGAATTATAATTCCTGCCTTTAAGGAATTCTTAAATAACTGTGAAACAAATCATACTGGCATAAAGTTACATGGATATAATAGGTTTATTAGTAATGTTTCTGAGGGAAACAAATGTCACATTTACTGGACTCTTGACAACAGTTTAATGAAAAGATTCTCTCTAAAAATTAATAGAAACAGTTAAGGAACCCCTAGATCAGAAGTTTAAAAAGAAGAAATTGCTGGCATGGTGATGAAAGCTGTGATTGTGCGGGAGAGCTGCTGAAACTATGGGTTTTTAGGAAAGCTGAGAGGATGGCGAGAGAATTGAAATCTCATTTATCGCCAACTCAAATGCCTGAGGTGTTTTCAACTGACTGACCCCAAAAGATAAGAGAACCCAAGGTAATGGAGGTACACTTTGGGTGCAAGAGTAGAACGGAGAGCCAGGCATGGCGGAGCACGCCAGTAATCCCAGCACTCAGGAGCCTGAGGCAGGAGGATCATTGAGAGTTTGAGACCAGCATGGGCTACAAAGCGAGCTCAAGGCCGGCCTGAACAGCATAGTGAGACCCCGTCTCAGAAAGACAAAAAAAAAAAAAAAAAAAAAGAGTAGACTGGAGAATGATCAAGAGTGGATCAGAAGAGGAAAGTGGAAAATGTTTAGCAAACAGAATGACACGTTGATGTGATACTTGTCTTTTATACTATTTTGCTCCTGGTTAATGTGCTTTCCATTTAGAAGCAGATGATTAAAACAGCAAAGCAAACAGAAATAGGTTATCCCTCAACTCCCAATCTTAAACTTGACTTTTGATGAGTTCCCAGGGAATGAATAGGCCTTGGGAACAAAGACCTTCTAAATTCCATAAGTTGCCTGCATAGCTCAAATAAATCTTAAGTATTTAATACTGGAATACTGAGTTTTGCCATTGTCAGTCACATTGTACACCAAGCATATATAAATTTTTATTTGTTAATTTAAATAAATAGACTGATTAATAAATATACTTTTGAAGGAAAATGACTCTTAGCTTCTAGGAGTATGATCAACCTACAGTTTCTAGCTCTCACCTACTTTAGGGTCTCCTCAGCCCCCCCTAGTGTTTTGGGCTGTCACCCAGCCAATGCACTAAGAAGGCCTGCCATTTCTGACCAAGGCAGCACTTTGACTGTCCAGAATGGTCACTCTTTGCTACAGCTCTCTCTGCTGCCCAGAAGAGACACTTGCTCAGTTTGCACTGTGGTCTGACAGTTGCCCTTCTCAATCTTGCCTCCTCCTGTTTGCTTTCACAAGTTTTTCTTCTGCTTTCTGCCTCCATGCTGAAGCACCTGTCAGACATTTACCTGACACCAGTTCCTCCCTTACACCCTCCATTCGTTTTGTAACTCGGTTTGTAAGCTAGGTAAACGGCCTAAGAGCCCACTTTGATACTTAGCTCAGACTAATCCTAAGACCTAGACTGGAGAAGTAGGAGGAAATTCCTATGATCCTGAGGTGGCGCCTTTGTTTGCTAAGTTTGGGTTACTTGAGAACCTTGCCTGTTAAGAATTGCTGTTTTGAGAGTTAATGTTAAAGCTGACAACTTGATCTCCATTTGTGCTCTTTATTATGCTATAGGAAAACAAAAGAATCAAGTAATTAGCATCCCAAACCTCAACAGAAACACTTTCTTAAGAAAAATACCTTTCCCAGTTCTTCAGAGGCATGCTATATCTTGCAGGTGTTTGATTAGCTCCAGGTGAGACCAGAATTGGAAATCTTTGTGACACCTGAGAGCAGCGAACTTTGGGAGTTCCACGCCCAGCCCTGGATTACTTAGTGTTCTTCCTCTGTTTGTTCATTTTATTCTTTCTCAACTTGCAGGAGAAACTACTAGATGAAGCAAATATTTGCATGTTCACTTCTTAGTTTCTATTTTTTCTTAGAAGAAACAAGTCAGTCACTCTTATTACTTTCTCTTGAAAAAAATCCCACTGTATACTACTTTCCAGTTAGCATAGAATTTTTTGTTATATATTCTTTAAATTGTTCAAATATTATACAGAATGAAATAAATTGAATGCACTTGAAAATTCATTTTGAGCTCAGAATTAAAGTGTTTTATGACCACAGGAAAACTTGTGAAGGGGTATTTGAAAGTCCAAATAGATCGCATTTATTAGGTTACTCTCCCTCCAAAAGTCTGCACTATCCTATATTATCCTATGCTAATTCACCAAATGCAAACATCTTTTTTCTCCGTTTCTTTCACAGTCTCTCTCTACAGTCAGCACCAGGTTTCATCTGGTCTTCTGAAACATATGGTGCGGGGGTGGGCTGAGGTGGGGAACTGCAGCTGGGATTAGGGCAAAGAGGAGGAGAAAGAGCTTTGCTTTTGTATTCCAGCTTTCTGCAGCACTTCTACCAGTGTATCTACACACACACACACACACACACACACACACACACACACAGCACCTTCCACTTACATACACCTGTGTCTAAAAAGGAGAAAGAATAGTTAGAATTTGGAAGCTAGGAGAAGCCCACTACAGAGTATGTAGAGATGAAATGCCATGTAAAGCTGAGCAAATTTTAATGAATAAATGAACCAAATACATGCCTGTATTAGTCAATATTAAAAAAGAAGCTAAATGAAGGAAAGTGTGTATGTGTTCCACATGCACTATAATTATTTGTTCTTTATTTTTTAAAATTTTATTTTAAAGAGTAGTAAATGAGAAAAAATTTACAAGAAAGAACAATAGCAGCATGCCAGGGTCAGAAACATAAACAAACCAAGGCAAGAACATTTAAAATGATATAGGGTTTCAAGACAAAAATAATAGGAATTAACAGTAGTTGTTATATTACATATTGTTTATCTGCAACTATGTTGCTCAGATAACCAGATGTAAGAATGGAAGATTGTTCAAACCATTAAAGAGAATAAGAAAATACTTACTAGGTAAGATATTGAGAAAATACAGAGTTCCACTAGAGAAGATGGGAGGAATTCACCATGGTTGTTCCATTGAGTATTGTTACCTTCACATCAGTTTCGCAGATTACCAGATATAAGCCTGCAAAATTGGTCAGAACATAAAAAATTTTAAGCATTAACTTTCAATATATCATCAGACATCAGCAATACAGTTATCGCAGCTGTTCCTACATATACATATATTTTTTTCCTTCTTTCTTTTTTCTTCTTTCCCTCATCCCAGTCATGCCTTCCTTTGAACAATTTATTTCCTTTTCCTATCATCTATTGTATGTTTTGGGTTTTACTTATTCTTTCAGGTTCCTACACCAGGGAGAAAATATGATGTTTACACATGTGGGTCTGATTTATTTCCCTTATGAATATGGTCTCTAGTTGCATCCATTTACCTACAAAAGCCTTGAGTTTATCTTTTATTTATAGCTTAGTAATACTCCATTCTATAAAGATACCACATATTTCTTATCCATTCCTCAGTGGATGGGCATTTGGTTTTTTTCCAAGATTTTGCTATAACAAATTGTGCTTTTATAAATATGGGTGCAGATATATATCTGTGGTATATTTTTAATTCTTCTGGGAAAATACTCAGAAAGGGACTATAATTATTTAATTCTGTAGTTATTTTGATTTTCTTATCATGCTTATTTCTAAATTAGCAAAGCACAGTAGAAATCATTCTTGTTGAGCTTCTTTAATTACTTATATTCTTAGACTATTTAGTTATAATGGACGTATGGAAAAGTGTACATAGCAAACATATAGAAATATACAGAAATGTTCTAGTTCACAGATTTTCATAAGGGCAATAAACTAGAAAGTTCTCTTATGTCTGTTTCCTTTCCAAAGTATAACCACTACCCTAAATTATAACACCATGGCTGTGTGCTGACTGTGTTTCCCCAAGTCTAATGTGGAAACCTTACTTCTCAGTGTGCTACTAATAGGAGATGGGTTGTCATGGTTTTATTTTTGCTTGTTTGTTTTTGCAGTACCGAGGATCAAACTCAGGACCTTGCACTTGCTGGGCAGGCACTGAGCTATGCCTCCAGCCCTGGAGATAGGTTTTCAAAAGGTTGTTATGCATTGGGATTAGAGCCCTCCTAAGTGGAATGAGTGCCCTTACAGAAGAAACCCTAGGAGAACTCCCCTGTCTTGCTCTTTTGTTTGTATGACAATGCAAATATATTTAATGCCAACGAAGTATACATTTAAAATGGTTAAGATAATAAGTTCTGTTACAAGTACTTTAAAAAATTATTTTAAATTAAGTTTATTGTCATAATTTAGATATACATGAAGATCTTCATACTCATTGTAGGAATTTGTGCCTGTATGTGATATACTTTGGTTCCTCTTTCTTTCCCAGTGCCTCTACTCCCTTCAACCTCTCTACCTCACCTTATTACAAAGCTCTGTTTCCATTTTATCCTTTTTTAATTGTTTTTTTTTCTTTTCCCTTCCTTCCCCCCCCCCCAGTTCCTCTTTCTTTTGGAACAATTTCTTCCTATTTTACAGTATGTAATTATACTTTTTCATCTTTATTTACTTGTTCAGTTTCTCATGCCAATATTTATACATGTGTGTCTGATTTATTTCACTTAAGTGTATGGTTTCAAGGTCCATCCATTTACCTAGAAAATTCTCAAGTTTATCCTTCTTTATGGCTGAGTAGTACCCTATTGTATAGAAAAAAAAAAAAAACACATCTTTTTTTATCCATTCCTTGGTTGATGGGCATTTGGGTTGTTTCCAAGATTTAGCAATTATGGACTGCACTGCTGTAAACATGGGTGCACATATATTGTCATGGTATGATGTTTTTAATTCTTTCAGGAAGATACCCAGAAGGGGACTAGCTGACTCAAATGGGACTGCTAATCCTAGTTTACTGAAGAAACAGTTTACCGCACTGATTTCTATAGTGGTTGCACCTGTCCACACTCCCATCAAAAGTGGCAAAGGAATCCCCAAAGTCCCACTAATATTTGTTATTGATTGATTTCTTGATGATAACCATTCTTTCTGAAGTGAAATGTAATTTCAGCATTGTTTAAATTGTGTCTCTCAAGTGACCAGGGATCTTCAACATTTTTTCAGACATTTATTGTCTCTTAAGATATGTGAAGATACAGTGAGAAATAAGCTGTCAAAGAGGAAGGAGGATGTTCTCTCCAGACACTGAGTCTGTCAATATCTTGTTACTGAATTTCTTCACCGCCAGTTCTGTGAAACAAGCTTCAATTGTTCATAATCTCCTTGTGTATGGTATTCGTTACAGGTTCTTATACGAGAAGTGGTATAATAGTAATTCAAAGTTGAGTGCTGTCAGGTAAAAGTAATATATTAAAAGTATATATTATAACTCTTAGATCAATAAAAGAGCATAAAAATCTAATAAAGTGATATTAAAATTGCTCAATTAATGGAAAAGGGAGGAACTATAGAACAGTGTGTAAAGTCAACCATATAAGTAACTCCATGAAATTTAAATGGCCTATTAATTCAAAAGAAAGACATATTTCACAACAACAAAAGGATAAATTCACCAAGAATAATACATATAAATTTCTAGACAGCTAATTATGGAACTTGAAATACATGCAGAAAACACTGATAGGACCAAAATATGAAACAGCCAAATCTACAACTAGAGTCACTGAGTTTATCTCTGATTTCTAGGTACTTGAGATAAAAGCCAAAATTCAGTAAAAGTACACAGATTTAAACATTGCTATTAATCACCTGGAACATATAGAATATTAAACCAGAATATGAAGAAAAGATATTCTTTGTGGAATGTGGCACATGAGTCAAGGTAGACTACATGCTAGGCCAAATCTCAGCAAATTATATACAACTGACATCCTGTAAAGTACATTTTCAAACAATAATATCAGCTTACAAATTAATAACAATAAAATGGTCTGGGAAATGATCAACTATTAAGTAACATTTCTATGAGTTGAAGAAATAAGAATGATAGAAATATAAAATATTTAAAACTGAAAGATAATTAAAATATGTACAGCAACATATCAAAACCAGTACAATACTCCACAAGCAATGTGGAGGGGAATTTCTATAGCTATAATTACTAGAATTAAAAAAGAAGATGTTTTAAAATAACATATTGAAGCATGTCACTTAAAATGAAGTTTTCAAAAGAAAATTTAAACCATACAAAATAGAAGGAAAGAAAATGAAAAGATTACAATGGACAATCATGTAAAAGAGCAAACAACAGAGATAATTAACAATCACAAAGTTCCCTAGCTGTTTTAAATGTCAGTAAAATTACTGAAACTTTATTTTGCCTCAGCATAAATTGGAGGAGAAATGAGAAGGCAAAAGTTTCCAATATTAAGAACAGAAGAGTCAAGTGTGTCCTCAACAGCCCGTCTCCGTGGAACTGTCTCTTGGCAGGTGAGGCCTGTGCGTGCACTCTGCCCTATGCATTTGGGACAGAGAAGGAGCTCGGCCAGGGGAAGCAGCACCTCCATCTTGGCGTAAGTTTGTTATTCAGGTAAGCTAAGGTCCCTAGAGTTCTTCAGTGATCTGCCTGGGTAGCCTGTAGTTGAACACTTTTCATCTGACATTTGAAATGACAAGATGTGGGAGCAAAATGCTGTCTCAGAACTCAGCTCAACCCTAAACAAGTCCAGGAGACACTGACATAGGAGAACTTGGAAACCAAATATCTGAAATCTCGGAAATGATTACAACTGAAATAAAGAAACAACTCCATCAGGCCACAGAAGAGATCAGATCAGAAATAATCTCTCAGGCAAAAAATGAAATGAAAATAATAAAGAAAGAAATGCTCTGCACAGATGGAGAAGAAACATAAAAAAATAGATGAACATAGGCAAGAGATGGAAACATTACATGAGCAATTTAGGAATGAATTAGAACACATGAAACAAACTCAAAGAGATTTCCGGGAAAGCAAAATTTCTACTGATTGCTTGAGAAACCACTTGAATGAAGCTGAAGATAGAATTTCAGAAATTGAAGACAGCATGGCAGTTACCAATCGTGAAAAAAAGGATCTCTTAAAATCATCAAAGATTCAGGAAAAACCAATGCAACAGCTGCAAGATGAGGCAAAGAGAAATAATGTCTGAGTAATAGGAGTCAATGAAACAGCAGGAGGCAACACAAATGGCATAAAAAGAATATTGGCAGAAATAGTAGCAGAAAATTTCTCAAGCATGGAAACAGAACCTAAGATACAGTTTAATGAGGCATATAGAAATCCAACTAGCCATAACCAAAATAAAACCACATCCAGACATATAATAATCAAGATCTCAGATATCCAGCAAAGGAACAGAATATTAAAAGCTGCTAGAAAAAGAAACAGATCACCTATAAAGGAAAGCCAATCAAAATCACAGCAAATTTCTCAACACAAACCATGCAATCTAGAGGAGGTTGGAGTGAGGTATTACAAGTTCTGAGACAAAACAGCTTCTAACCCAGACTGATGTATTCTGTAAAACTATCCTTCAAATTCAATGGAGAAATAAAAAATTTCCATGACAAAAAACAACTGAAGAACTTCACGTGTGCCAAACCAACCTTACAAAAAGTACGAGAAGATATACTAGACAGAGCAAAAAGAGACCATCATCACAAGGACAACAATAGAAAGGAACCCTCAAGCAGAGCAAGCAATTAAACGATGGCAAAAATAGGAAACCATCAGCAAGTAAAAAGCATGACAAGGATAAGCCAACATATATGAGTTATAACCATTAATGTAAATGGCCTCAATTCACCAGTCAAAAAAAACCAGACTGGAAGAATGGATTAAGAAACAAAATCCCACAATATGCTGTATACAAGAAACATATTTTACTCAAAAGGAAATACAGAGACAGAAGGTCAAAGGATAGAAAACAATTCTCCATGCAACAGGTTCTCAGAAAAAAGTAGGAGTAGCTATTATGTTTGCAGACAATGTAAACTTCAAACCAAAAATAATCAAAAGAGATAAAAAAGGTCATTATATACTAGTTAGGGGAAAACTGCAATAGGAAGAGATAACAATCTTAAACATGTATGCACAAAATATTGGAACACCAAACTATATAAGTCAAATCTTAATGGACATGAAAAAACAAATAATTGATAACATTATTGCAACAGGGGACCTAAACATACCCTTGGTGCAAACAGACAGATCAATCAGACAAAAATTCAGCAAAGAAATAACAGACCTGAACCAAATCTGTGAACAAATGGACTTAGAAGATGTATATAGAGTGTTCCACCCCACAACATTAGAATACACATTTTTCTCAGCTGTACATGGGACTTTCTCTAAAGCAGACAATATTCTAGCGCATAGAGCATACCTACCTGAATGCAAAAGAATTGAAATTATCCCATGC
This sequence comes from Dinomys branickii, assembly GCA_004027595.1. Classification (NCBI taxonomy): domain Eukaryota; kingdom Metazoa; phylum Chordata; class Mammalia; order Rodentia; family Dinomyidae; genus Dinomys; species Dinomys branickii. The sequence continues at coordinate 22,702 of PVLD010012242.1, read as the reverse complement.
ATGTATATTATCTGACCACAGTGCAATGAAATTGGAAATTAATGACAAAAGGAACTCCAAAAACACCATATACATTAGGAAATTAGACAATAATCTTCTGAACAAGCAATTGGTCACAGAAAAAATTAAAGAAGAAATTAAAAAAATACTTACAAACAAACAAAAATGCAAATACAACCTACCAGAATCTGTGGGATGCAATGAAAGCAGTTCTCAGAGGGAAATTTATAGCGATGAACTCATACATAAGGAAAACTGACAGAAAACAAATAAATAACTTAATGCCCTCCTAAAACTTTTATAAAAAGAACAAGTGAAGCCCAAAGCTGAAAGAAGGGAGGAGGTTATAAAGATCAGGACAGAAATTAATGCAACTGAGACAAAGGAAACACTACAAAAAATAAATGAATCAAAGAGTTGGTTCTTTGAAAGAATAAATAAAATTGATAAAGCCCTAGCCAACCTTAATAAAAAAGAAAGGAAAAAACTCAAATTCATGCAATAAGGAATGAAAATGATGAAATCACTACAGATCCTACAGAAATTCAAAGGATCATTAACACCTACTTTGAAAATCTACTCCCATATGATAGAAAACTCAGAAGAAATGGACAGATTCCTAGATATGTACAGGTTACCAAAGTTGAATCAGGAAGATATAAAAATCCTGAACAACCCGATATCAATTAATGCAATTGAAAATGTAATTAAAAACTTACCAACAAAGAAAAGCCCAGGCCCTGATGGATTCACAGAAGAATGCTATAAAATATTCTGAGACGATTTAATGTCAACACTCCTCAAACTCTTCAATGAAATTGAAAAGGAAGCAATTTTCTCTAACCCATTTCTGGAGGAAAGTATTATATTGATACAAAAACTTGAGAAAGATGCAACCAAGAAAGAGAACAATAGACCAATCTCCCTAATAAACGTAGATGCAAAGATACTCAATAAAATACTAGCAAATTGAATGCTGCGAATCATAAAGAAAATTATACACCACGACCAGCTTGGATTCATTCCAAGAATGCAGGGGTGGTTCAATATTCACAAATGAATTAAAGTAATACATCATATCAATAGAGCCAAAGACAAAAACCACATGATCATCTCAATAGATGTGGAAAAAGCCTTCAACAAAATCCCACATGCATTCATGTTAAAAACCCTAGAAACAATAGGAATAGATGGCCTTTATCTCAACCTGGTCAAAGCCATCTATGACAAACCAACAGCCAACACCATACTAAATAAACAAAAAGTAAAAGCTTTCACTTTAAAGTCAGGAACAAGCCAAGGATGTCCATTGTCACTACTCCTATTCAAAATAGTTCTGGAAACATTATAGCCAGAGGAATTAGACAAGAGAGAGAAATAAGGGGAATAAGGACAGGAAAGGAAGAAATAAAATTGTCACTATTTGCAGATGACATGATATTTTACATGGAAGACACCAAACACTCCACAAGAAGACTCCTTGAATTTTTTTTTTTTTTTTTTTGGCAGTACTGGGGATCGAACTCAGGACCCTGCGCTTGCTAGGCAGGCGCTTATTCCACTGAGCTATATCCCCAGCCCGACTCCTTGAATTAATTGACATATTCAGCAGTGTAGCTGGATACAAGATCAACACCCAAATATCAATAGCATTCACACACACAAGCAACACACAGACTGAGAGAGAAATTAAGGAAACCATACCTTTCACAACAGCATCCAAGAAATTGAAATATTTAGGAATCAATGTAACAAAGGAAGTAAAAGATCTATTCAATGAAAACTATAGTACTCTGAAAAAAGAGATCAAAGAGGATTTCAATAAATGGTAAAATATTCCTTGCCCATGGATGGGAAGAACGAACATTGTGAAAATGGCTATACTACCAAAATTGTTGCACAGATTCAATGCAATTCTCATTAAACTACCATTAGCATACCTCACAGACCTAGAGAAAGCATTCCCTAAATTCATCTGGAACCAGAAGAAACCCAGAATAGCAAAAGCAAACCTGGGCAACAAAGACAAGTCAGATAGAATCACAATCCCTGACCTGAAATTATACTACAAAACTACTGTAATAAAATGAACTTGGTACTGGCTAAAATACACACCTGAGGATCAATGGAACAGACTGGAAGATGCAGCCACAACCACAAACACACTCAGCCACCTAATCTTTGACAAAGGGGCCAAACAAGCTCACTGGAAGAAAGACAGTCTCTTTAATAAATGGTGCTGGAAAAATTGGCTTGCCATTTGCCAAAGACTGTAAATAGACCCAAGTCTATCACTATGCACCAAATTCAAGTCAAAATGGAACACAGATCTCAGTAGTAAAAGAGAAACACTAAATCTATTAGAAGAGAATGTAGGTAAAAATCTTGAAGACATAGGAGTAGGCAGAGAGCTCATGAACAAAAATCAAACCACAAGGGAAACACTTCAAAGAATCAACAACTGGAACTTCATCCTACTGAAGTTTTTGCATATCTAGAGACATGACTAGCAGAGTAAAAAGAAAACCCACAAATTGGTGAAAAATCCTAGCTGGCTGTCCCTCAAAGGTCTTCTATCTAGAACATATAAAGAATTAAAAACATGAACCTCCCCAAAGTCAAAGAGCCAATCCTAAAATGGACACCTGAGATGAATACATACTTCTCAGATAAAGAAATACAAATGGCAAATAAATAAGTGAGAAAATGTTCAACATCATTATTCATTCGAGAAATGCAAATTAAAACAACATTGAGATTTCATCTCACCCCAGTAAGAGTGGCTAGCATTAAGAAATTAACCAAAAACAAATACTGGCGAGGCTGTGGAGAAATAGGAACTCTTCTGCACTGCTGGTGGGGATGCAGACTGGTGAAACCATTGTGGAAATCGGTTTGGAGATTCCTCAGCAAACTAGATCTGGAGGTCCCATTCAACCCAGCTATTCCCCTTCTGGGTATTTTCCCAGAAGATCTGAAAACATCATATCACAGCGATATATGTGCACCCATGTTTATAGCAGCACGATTTGTAATAGCTAAACCGTAGAAGCAATCCAAATGTCCATCCACTGAGGACTGGATAAAAAAACCTGGCATTTTTATATAAAGAAAGACAATCCTGAGGCTTTTATAGGTAAATGGTCAGAGCTGGAGACCATACTCATAAGTGGAATAAATCAGAGGTGCATGTGTAAGCAGAGTATTGTATCACTGGTGTAGGAACCTGAAAGTGTAAATATAAATTAGGAGGTATGATAAACAGTGTGACATGAAAGGAAACTGCTCGAAAGTAGTGAGCAGCTGGGATGAGGGGAAGGATAAAAGGAAGAAGGGGATAATTATGTATGTATGTATGTATGTATGTATGCATGTATGTGCAGGATGGCTAACATAGTTGTACTACTGATTTATGTCACTTTATTGTAAAGAATAGTTAATGATTAGTTGTTCGAACAGTCTTCCATGTCTGTCTTTTTTTCCTGAGTATACACTTTGAAGTTATCAATATATAACAATCATTGTTACTTCCCTGTCACCTCTCTGTCATTCAGTTTTGATTGTACTATTCTGGTTCTACTTTGTAAGTGGCTGTCTGTTTGTTAATATGTTTTTGTTCTTTTACTTTTTAAAATAAAAAAGAATAAAAGAATCAAGCATAAAAAAGGTAATAAAAGAGTGGGTATGTAGCTCAGTGGCACAAGCACCTGCCTGGCAAGTGCAAGGTCCTGAGTTTGACCTCTGGTACCACAAAAAAATAAAATAAAGTAAAATGAAAAAGACTGTGAACAATTTTATGCTAATAAAATAGACACCCTAAAGAAATGAATGTATCTGAAAGAGAAATGATCAAAACTGAAAAGGAAGCTATACAAAACCTAAATAAGTCTTATTACCACTAAAAAAACTTTCACAGTTAAGGATTTTCTCATATGCATTCCTTTTAATTTTATTGTAAAGAGAATAGTAATAAAAAAGAACAATAGCAAAATACCAACAACATAGACAAATACAAAGCAAAGCAAAAACAATAAAAATGATATGGTATTTTAGAACAAAGTGATAGACATTAACGGTGGTTGCTATATTACATATTATCTTCCACAAAGTTGCTCAGATTACCAAATGTAAGAATGGAAGATGATCAAATCGTTAAAAAGAACAAAAAAATTAGAAATGATACAGTTTCATAATATGGTAGGAATTCACCAATGGTTGTTATATTACATATTGTTGTCTTCAAATTAGAAGTTCAGATTATGAGAAATAAACAGGCAAAATTGGTCAAAACGAAAAAATAGGCATTAAGCGTTCCTTTCAATAAACCATTAGGCATCAGCAGTACAGTTATCCCAGCTATTCATGTATGTTTTTTCCTTCCTTCTTTCTTTCTTTTGCTCCTTTCCCTCATCCCAGTTATTCCTTGCTTTGAACAACTTCTTTCTTTATCATAGTATCTGTTGTACATTTTGGATTTTATTTATTCTTTCAGGTTCTTATACTAAAGAAACAATATGGTACTTACACATGTGGTCTGATTTATTTTACTTATGAGTGTGGTCACATGCACTCTTTAAAATTTACTTAACTTGTGAATTTTGTCAATGTTATCTAAGAACTACCACTATAAAATATTTTCACAAAGTTAAGTGAAATACTACTCATTATACAATTATGTTATAATCCATCCAATTCAGTATTATCCCTTGTGTTACTCAGCTTTTCTGTTGCTAGATACAATATCTAGTGCTCAAAGTTTACAGGAGGAAAGAAACAATTGGGCTCATGGTTTAAGGGAATTCAATCCATGGTCATCTGGATTCAAGGCACAAGTATCATGGTTGAAGGATGTGGTAGAGCAGAGCTGCTTATTTCAGGATGGCTGGGAAGCATCAGGGGAATAGCACCAGAGAGGAAGGGGCAGGGACCAGGTACAGTAGCTAAGGTTATGCTTTCAGGGACCACTCCAGCACACAGAAATGTGTTTCACCAGTGCACTGTGAGGCGTCCTTGCCAACTGAGATGACACAAATAAGCTTCATCATCATACCCTTTTTCCAAAACCAAGCAAAAATATTATGTCCTTCATTGACATAGACTCAAAAATCTTAACAGAATATTAGCAAATTAAATCCAGAAAAATAGAAAAAGTTAAAATATCATGATGAAATAAGACTCCTTAATTCCAGGAGCACAAGGTTGACTTTACATTTAAAAATCAATCATTGTAACATCCATATCAAAATCAAGAAGAAAACTTGTACATCTTCCCAATAAAGCAATTGACACACCCTAGCATTGAAATTATTAACAGGCACAATTTTTCTCAACAGTAGTAGATGGCATCTAAGAAAAATGTATAGCCAACATTATGCTTCGTGATGAGAAATTAAACATTTCTCAGCTAATGAGGAAAAGCAAGAATATCTATTCTTTATTTCAATTTAACTGTTACTGGAGGTCCTGACCAGTGTAATCACATGAGAAAAAAAGGAACATGAAAAGAAAGATCTACAGCTATAATTATAGGTGAGACAATGAAATACATCAAAAATTCTAAGAAATTTATGTAAAAGAGACTGTGGATTTAATAAATGCAGCAAGGTAATATGATACAAGGTCAATAAATTAAAATCAAATAGTTTTTCTGTAATGTTAATAGAAATTTGAAATATGAAATGAAAACAAAACTATTTATAGTACACTGAAGCTGGTCATTGTGGCACATGCTACAATCTCAGCACTCAGGAGGCTAAGGCCGGATGATCACCATGAGTTCAAGGCTAGCCTGACCTACATAATAAGTTTAAGAACAGCCTGAATTACAGAGTGAGAACCTGTTCTGAAAATAAAATTAAATATATATACATATATACACATACACACACACACACACACACACACACACACACACACACACATGAAACTGAAAAGCCATAAAGCATTGAGGAAAATGAAACCAGATTGTCTTAAAGGTTTCTTCATAAAAATCCAATATAAATTAATGAAAGAGAATCTATATTTAAAAAGAAAGATACTATATTTTATATTGTACAATTGAATATTAAAATTTCTATTCTCTCAAAATGATGTATAAATTTAACACAATTCCATTAAAATCTTCAATTGTCTCCTTTTGGAAAAATTATATGGAATACCAAGGACCTATCTTAGTCAAAACATCATGTAAAATTAGATCAGAGCTGGAGGATCTACACAACCAGTCTTTAAAGGTTCAAAAAACATACTACAATAATTATTACTAAGGGAAAAAATCAAATAGGTCAGTAAAATAGGATAGAAAATCCAAATAGAGACGTACAGTAATATGTCCTATGATTTTATCATAAGTACAAAGCAATTCAAAGGTCAAAGAAAGACAGTTCAACAAAGCATACTGAAACAAGTGGCTACCCATATAACATATCCGTATACTTCCGTATGGACCACACACAATATTAGTTCAGATATACCATAGCCATAAACATAAAAACTCAACAATGAAACTTCTACAACTTATAATTGTGTATTTTCAGAATCTTTGCTTGACAAAACCTTTTTACATCAATCATAGAAACAGTGACCCTAAAAGGAACAAAGTTAATAAATTGGAGCATTTAAAGCCTGAAATGTTTTGTTCACTGAAAGTCACCTTTAAGAAAAATAGTATGAAAATCATAAGCTGTGCAAAAATGTTTTTGGTATATGTACATTTTCAAGGCCTCAGTTCCATGACAATAGAAAGTGCCAACAACTACTCTAAAAAGTGCAAAAAGAATTTGAATAATCACTTCACAAAAGGCAATATAGAAATGGCAGTGAACAGGTAAATATGTTCTCATTATTGTTAGTCAGTAAGAAAAGGCAATTAAAAATAAAAATCAAAATATTACTTTAGACCCCAGAATGACTACAATGAAAAATGTTTGAGGCATCAGATATCGAAGAGTCTGTGGGCTAAGAACTTTTGCCTGCTTCTCAACAATGGTGGGACAATAGTTCAATCACTATTTGAAAACAGATGGGGTGGTTTATACAGGTAAATATACACCTATCTTACAACTCAACAGTTCTACAAATTATATGGAACAAAACCCACAGACAGTCTTGTATGAGAATGTTATAGCAGCTTTTTTTCTGTCAATAGAAAACAAAAACAGCCCAAATGTTCATCAGTAGGAGGAAATGTATGCAAACAGTGGTACAGTAATTCAATAAAATGCTGCACTATTCAGCAGTAAAAAACAAAGAATTGGTACATAAAACAAAACGGTTTAATTTCAAAATCAATATACTGAAAGAAAAAAGTCAAAGAATAATACAATATGACTTTTTTGCATAAAACTATACATGAGACATAAATAATACCTGGTAAAAAATTAAAATGATTGCCTCTGACAAGGCAGAATTGACAGGAAGTAACATTCTAGGATGACTGAGATAGTCTACCTTCTCATAGGGAGTGGGTTACATGGTACACACATATGTCTGCCAGTGCCCTTAAAATTTAAGGTCTGTACATTCCACTGAATGATAATTATTCCTTAAGAGGAACAATATGAACAAATCTTTAAATTCATTGGTTTTACAATTCTTTTTTTGAAATATGTGCCCTCTACTTTTTAAGCTATGATATTTAGGCTTATACAAAGCTATATACATATGATGCATATAATAATACCATAAAATAATACAATACAATATGATATAATACACTATACAAGGGGAATGTGTATTTAAAATTCTCAACAGCATATATATCTTCCATATAACATATATGTAGACATATGAGTGGGGGTATATTTCTGGTAAATTGATCCTTTTATTATTATGAAATCTGTCTCTTTAATTGTAACTCTTTTTACACTGAAAATAAATTCTACTTGTTTTTTCAGTAGTTTTATAATCTTTTGTTTAGTGTTTATAAGGATTTATTTTCTATTCATTTGATTTTTCAGTATTTTCATTGTAGTGGAATGTTTTTTAAAAGGATATACTATTTGTTTTTTCATCAATCTGATAATCATAATATTTTAATAGAAAATATTCAATCTATTTTCACTTGATATAATACTAATAAACCTGAGTTTTAATCTATTATCTAAAAATTTAATTTCTACTAGTTTCACCACCTGTTATTTTTTTTTGAATCCTATGTTTTCCTTTTAAATATTTTTTTTGTTTTTCCTTCTGTGAAATAGTTACAATTTTATGGAATAGTTATTCTCTGTCCATACTTCTGAGTGGAAATATTTGTGTTAAAATTATTTCAAGCATAGATTTAGTAGGTGAATATATACTAACTTTCCAAAGTTAAAATTTTCCATATTTTCTTTCTTTTGTTAATTTCAAACTTTTTCATACCATTGAAATCTCTGCTATTAATTCACTTTGTAAGTACATGTGGGCTGTGATGCAGTTATAATGAAAAATTATATGAAATTAAGTGACTGGTGAGTGTCACTGTAACACCGGAGCATTAACTTTGCATATTTTCCAAGAGAGATACTTACCTCTTTCTTCTGTAATAGGAAATACAGGAAATGGTCCCAAAATAGCAGAGCAGTAAGCGCCAACTCAGCCTCTCTAGGACAAAGTGCTAGTCTGGAAAACAATAGTTTGGAGAGGACTTGCGGTGAGTGGAAGCTGCCTGGGAACCACGAGGGAACTGACAGAGGAAAAGGCAATAGGATTATGCGACGCAGAAGAAATAGTTCGCACCACAGAGAGACCACACAGTGCCACTGACAGGGGCGGACGAGCCACTAGCTGGGAGGACAAAATGGAACTCACAAAGCGGAACTCACAACTCTTTACTCATGGAGAACCAGAGAACAGCGTCGCGCCCGAAGTACTCATCAGCGGTTGGACACAGCGAGCAAATCATTGGCCACTGCTTCAAGAACGGCCTTTCACAGCGAGCAGTTGGTGAGTGACCTCAGTACAAACACCTGCAGCCACCATCTCAGAGCAAGAGCTACCAGGGACCTCACTGCAAGGAAGGGCTGAACGTTTGAACGTGGATTCCAGCGCAGCCTCCTGGCTGCTTCACACTGCCCAGCTCCCAGAGTGGATGAGGGAAAGGCAATCACGGGCGACTGCGAGCAGTTGGCGAATGGACAGCAGTGAGCTCCCCTGAGAAGCAGAGGCTGGTGAGCACAGACCAGGCTCCTACTGTCAGAGGCCAGCTTCAGCCTGAGCTACACAAGCCTGGAGGCTCACGCTGGCACCGTGTTTTCACTGTGAGCATATCTTACAGCCAGCACCGTTCTGAGGTTGCACTGACCCCTTAGATTTCCAGCGTGAACAGGGACACACCCTGACTTGTGCTCCACTCCTTAACCCTAGGCTGAGGAAAAGAGCCACGTGTTCAAAACAATAGAAAGCTTTTATTTTTCCTTTATTTGATTGTATTACTTTTAAATTTTATTTTACTTTTTTACCCTTTGCTATTTTCCTCTTTCTGTAATTCCCCCCCCTCCTTATTTTCATCCCACTATTTTACCTTTTTCTTCCATGAGTGTGTCTGTGTATGTGTGCTTCTCTTCCTGCCCTTTTCCTCCCAATATGTTTTATAGAGGGTGAGAGAATTCTCCCTTGTCCCATTCTACCCCTCCTCCTTTTATCTGTCTCTTCAGCCGACTTCTTTCTCCTGTCTTGTTCATTCTCAATTTTTCTTTTCTTCCCTCTCTCCCATTCGTCTCCCTTTCTTTTTTTCCAATATTATATCAGTCATAGAATCTTTTCCCATCCTCATTTCACACTACCAAATTTGTACCCAGTTTTTCCCATTATTCCCTTGTAAATATATAACGTACCCTCGCCGTCATTAGGATCCTTTCTGCCCTGCTATTTCCTCCTGAGCATACCACATAGCAGAAGACTTAGGGTAAAAACATTCTTTTTTCTTTTTTTCTCTTCCCACTTCTAGCATAACCTGGTCCTCAACCCCTGAGCTTCAGATAACTGATTCAAGTCATTGTTGAATACTGTTTTTCACTTTTAGAGGAGACAGAGATATCACGTTTAGTATATATTAACTGTGCATCAAGATTGGGGTTGTTGCGATGGTTACAGTAGAACTGTGAATTTCTTACCTAGGTTTAAGGGAGCCCTAAGTCACAGTCACACGGCAGCTTATCTCTCAGCTATTCCCGATAGGTAACACTTTAGTGGGTCAACCTCTTACTAATGTAGCTGATTTAATTGCATAGGAAAAACACAAAATAGGTCATTTCATGCTAATGAACCTGTTTGCCAAACCCACCGTCACAAGCCAAAAGAGGGACACCAAGAGCTCCTAACCCAAGAACTCAGACTGGAACCGACTCTACAAGAATGCCTGGAATCTTGTGGAAAGACGCCCTGAGTCTGAATTAGCTGCAGTATTACAGTGCACATATCAGAGAAGTTATTGAGATATAAGGAATCAGATTCTCTGGCAAAGAATCTACCTAGGAATCACATATGCAATGTTATGTTAGACTATATAATCTGCATTCCACTGGACATTTTATAGATTTAATTTTTTGTATGTTTATTTAATAATGTGGGGATTATGTTATTTTCTTTTATGGTTTCCTGTGTCCGTCAGGTTGTTATTTTTGTGTTTTTATTTTTTCATTGGCTCTTATTTAATAAATGTCTAGATTCTCTCCCACATCTCATTTTTCCCTAGTTATTTTTTTACCTCAACCCTCAGAGAGAATATAGCTAACATATTTCTCTGCTCTTTTCCCAAACACAGAAACTCTTTCTCCTAACCTTTCAAATTCCCCACACTTAACTCCCGTACAATCACTCTTATTTTCCCAGGAATTATTCCTAAATACGCCCCACCATAAGCCACGGCTCTACCATATTTTGCCTCGATTATTCCCCTCCCTGTCATCAAGGTCTGTTACATATTGTCTTGGTTACTATTCTCTCATTGCTGAGACAAAATACCCAACATCCAAAATGAAGGAAGGAAAGGTTTGTTTAGCTTAGTTTGTGGAGGTTTCAGTCCATACTTGGCTGGTTCAGAGGCAGAGTGGTACATAGCAGAGGGCAAACTGTTCGTGGCAGCAGAGCACAGCAAAAACAACCAGCAAAAAGGAGGAATGGCTGCAAGCAGCCTCTTCTCTTCCCTTACTTTGTAAATAGCCTACCCCCACCCAGGGGGCGTGTAGCTCTCACATAACCTCCATGCCCTCCACTTCCACAGGCTCAGGATCTATACAAAGTAACCACCCTGGCTTCCTGCTGAATCACTCAGCCAAACCTCTAGACTCCCCAAGTTGACACAATGTATCAACCATAACATTCCACCCCTTGTCAACTTGGCAACCAGTCACATTTCTTTAAACCAGTTTCCAGATACAAAGACGTGCTTATATTAGACCATAACATTTTGCCCCCATACAAATGAAAATTAAACACTTCCAACATTTAAAGGCACAAAATAAACATTACCATTCCAAAACACACTAACAGGATAATATAGAGCATTGGCACCAAAGCAGTTCCAAACTCCATCAAGGCTAACATTATGTCCTATAATTCCACATCCAGCATCTGAAGCAACATGTGGCACATTGTGAGCTCCAAAGGGCTTGCATGAGTCCACCCCTATGGCACTCCTGGTGGTTACAGCTCCCACGGCTTCTCTCTTAGGCTTGCTTTGCTCCCTCCTTGCAGCTTTCCTTAGATGATCCATGGTCCTGGTTTTCCTAAACTTCTGAGGTCTCCAGGGCACCTTTTGCTTCACATTCACAGCCTCACATATTGCCCTCTCTGGGGCACACTGCCTGGCCTCCCAGGCCTTCTGAAATCTGGGTGGAAGCCTCTTTAACCTCAGAACTCTTGCATTTTCCTTGCACCTAAAGCCAGGGCCACATGGATGATGCCGAGGTCTGCTGCCACCTGGAGCAGTAGCCAAAGGTTTCTCTCTCTTGGACATAGGGATCGAGTGCCTGGATCGCTGAGCACACTGAGTCCAATTCTGAAGAGCAAATTCTCTATGCCTCCTCCATTCTGGAACCTGGTGCTCTTTAGCTTCCTTCTCAAGGCAAGGTCTCTGACCTTTACAGTTTTGAGTCCGCAAAGGGAGGAGACTTGCTGCTTGTGATGCCCTCGGGCCATCTTTTCCATTCTCTTATTCCTTCACAGCAATATAGATCTCCTCAGCCTTATCTTTGCAGTCCACAGTTTTACTGGAGCTTCCTTTCTGGCCAAACTCACAACATTTTAAATCATCCTGCTGGGCTCTTTGCTCTTAGTTGTCAATATAAATCTGGCTAATAGCCCCCAACAATAGCCATGCAACTGCCCCAACATTCGACTGCCTTGAAATTTCTTTTGCCAGATTAATCAGTTCATTGCTGCCCTTAATCTCAGTCTTAGGCAAAGTCTCTGGATACAAGCAAAATATAGACAAACTTTCTGCCAAGCCATAACATACACCATCTGGAGTCCAACAACCAATGCAGTCCTTCTTCCCAACAGAAACCTCCTGAACCTGGTCTTTACCAGCAGGATTTCTATCCGCCTTCTGGTCTGCCAAGCTCTGACCAGACATCTCCAAACCTTTCCAAACTCTTCCCACAAGCCATTTCTAAAGCCTCTTGAACCACAAGGTCAGGTATAGTCACAGCAATGACCCCACTCCTGGTACCAAATTCTGTCTTGGTTACTTTTCTCTCATTGCTGAGACAAAATACCCAACACTGAAAATGAATGAAGGAAAGGTTTATTTAGCTTACACTTCGTGGAGGTCTCAGTCCATACTTGGCCTTTTCTCTTCCCTTACATTGTAAACAGCCTACCCCCACCCAGGGGGTGTACAGCTCTCACATAACCTCCATGCCCTCCACTTCCACGGGCTCAGGAATACAAAGTAAGCACCCTGGCTTCCTGCTGAATCATTCAGCCAAACCTCTAGACTCCCCAAGTTGACACAATGTATCAACCACAACACATACTTTACCCAATCATAAAGTAGACCCCAGTTCTCTCATGTCTAGTCCTTGCCGCTACAAAATATCCTCTGAGAACTTTCATTATTAACACTTCAGCTAAACTGAAAGCACTCCAATAAAATCAAAACCCGCACCAACCTTTTCTTCTCATTTACCATTACTTTCCCTAGCAAATCTTCCCCTTAGTGTCCAACATTCCTTATACCAAACTTCACATTCTCCCCACCCTACCTCTCATACCTCATCACAGAACTACAAGCAATAAACTGTCATAGTACACACAGAGAACAATGAAGGTGGAAATATGACACAAAGGCTATCATATTGAAGGGCTGTAAAACTGCACCTGTGGATGGTGTTTTAACCATAAATAATTAATTTGGCAAAACACAGGGGCTGAGTAGAAATCATTTAAAATAAATAACAGAAGGAATAAACACTAGCACTGGGCATAAAAGCTGAGTTATTCATGGGGAGGCAACATCCTACTAAAAATCCCTACATAAGCCCCTATGAGCCACAAACTCTGCTCACTACTTTGGTCTCTGACCTGCAGTATCTCCCTAAAAGGAGGGGTAAAAAGAGGATATCTGTATACCTATCTCCATCTATATCATCTATACCTATCTCTATATATCTATATAATATCTATCTATATAGAAAATATATCCGTGAATGGGGAAGCAAGGAAATAGAAGATCTCTGCACACTCTCAACTCTCTCAAAGAAGAGCAAGGCGTCACAATGTTAGACAAAAACAAATACCAAGTAGCAGAAATGCATGAAAAGTTCATAGAAGGAATGAAGACAATAGATGAGTTGAAAGAGGAAATGGACCAAAAGTTTGCAGCAGTTTCACCCAATGTAGGCACAGTATATTTCAGGGAAGTGGGTAAAAAACTGGGTGAGCTAAACAAAACAGTTCATAATATGAATGACAGACTCAATAATGATATGGAATCCTGGAAAAGATATCAGACAGAAATACCTCTGTCTGAAGAAAGCTGTATAGAATTTATACATTGCAGAAGTGACTAATGTGAAGACAGAGTGTCTAATATTAAGGACAAAATAGTGAATTGCAACAAAGAGCTCAAAGAAATTAAAAAAGAAAATAAGAGAACAAGAGAAGACTATCCAGCAGCTACTGGAGCCTTCTAAGGATAATCAGAATTAGAGAAAAACTAGGAAAGAGCACAGATGGATTCACCAGGATACTTACAGAAATTATGCAAGAAAGTTTTGTAAATATAAGAAGAAAGTTTAAAATACAATTTTGTTGCATTCAAAATACAAACAAATGATGCTTATAAAATACCAAACAATTATAATGAAAAAATAAGCTCATCAAGGCATATCCTTATTAATTTACCAAATATCCAGCCAAAAAAAACCCAAATATGAAAAGCAGCAAAAGGAAAAAAATTACATATAAAGAGAAACCCAGTACAATTACAGCAGACTTCTTAACACACATTCTGAAGTCCAGAAGAGTTTGAAGTAAAGTATCTTAAACCATAAGAGAAAATAACTTCCAAGGCAGATTAACTTATCCAGCAGAGGCAACCTTTAAAATCAATAGAGAAATAAGATATTTCCATGAAAAAGACCAGCTCAGAAGATATATGAGTGCTAAACAACCTATAAATGAAATAATTAAGAATATTCTTGACAAAAGCAATAAATTTGATGCAGCTAAAAACAAAGAAGAAACTCACAAATCAATGGATAAAAACAATAAAAAATCAGGAAAACTAAAACAACAGATAGGCCAACATATAAAGAAGTTAATGATAGTAAAACTGACACATCTCAGGAGTAGCTCTTAATGTTAACAGCCTGAACTCTCCAATTTAAAGATGTAGACAGGCAGCATCGATCACAAAACAGAATCCAATAATCAGCTGCATTCAAGAAACTCATCTCATCCAAAAAGATATTCATAGACTAAAAATTAAAGAATGGAAAGCAACATTTCATGTACTAGGACTCCCAAAACAAGCAGAGCATAGCAATCAAATATGAGATATGGTAAACTTTAAGCTAAAAGTGATTTGGAGAGACAAAGAAGGTCTCTACCTATTAATTAAGGGAACAATCCAACAAGAAGAGATAAAGTTGATAAACATATAGGCACCAAAACTTGGAGCATATATCTTCATAAAACAAAAACTGCTGAAATTAGAAAAAACAAATAAACACTAACACAATCATAGTAGAAGACTGACATGCCCATTTTTGCAAAGAAATTAAACAGTAGAAAAAACTTCAGAGCTGAGCCACACCCATATGAACATATCACTTTAATGGATATATACAGAGTATTCCATTCCTCTGTAGCAGTGTATGCATTCTTTTCAATAGCACATGGTACCTTTTCCAAAATAGATCACATACTATTTCACAAAGCCTACTTATAAAATATAAAAGAATAGAAATTATCTCATAGAATCAGGTCACTGTGCAAAGAAAGCAGAAATCAATGATAGAAGACATTTTGGAAAAAGCAAAATCTCCTGGAAAATTAACAGTGTACTCCTACACAACCAATGGGTCACAGAAGAAATCAAAGAAGAAATTAATAAATTTATAGAAGTTAATGACAGTGATAGTACAAGTCATGGAAACCTGCTGGACACTACGAAAGCAGTTCTAAGAGGAAAACTCATGCAATCAATGCTCACATTAGGAAAACAGGGGAACATGAAATAGATAACTTCATGAGAAATCTTGAAGATATTTGAAAAACAATGAAACACCAGCTCCAAACCAAAATTAAGGACAGAAATTATAAAGATGAGCATGGAAATCAATGAAATGGAGACTGAAAATGGAGTAAAAAAAACCCAACCAATTGAAGAGCCAGTTCTTTGAAAGAATAAATAAAACAGAGAAGCACTCAGTGAGATTTACCAAGAGAAGGTGAGAAAAGACTCTTATCAATGCAATTAGAAAAGAAAAAGGTATATTACAACAGACACTGTGGAAATCCAGAAGACAATAACTATTTTAAATAATTGCGTTCCAAAATATTATCAAATTTTGAAGAAATGATCACATTCTTAGACACATAAAAACTAGCAAAACTAATCATAGAAGACATAAATGTGCTTAACAACTGAATAACAAGCACCAACACTGATACACTAATAAAGAATCTACCAACTAAGAAAAGCCGAACATGTGATGGATTCACTGATGAATGTTACAAAACATTTAAGGTTGTTATATCAGCAATACTCCTCAAGCACTTTAAAGAAATGGTGTGCCCCCAAACTCATTTACAGAAGCCTATATCAGCCTTATTATAAACTTAACTAAAAACACAAACTACAGGCTAGCATCCTCATTGAACATTAGTGCAAAAATTCTCAGTGAAATATTAGTGAACAGAACGCAGCACATTTTCAAAACTATCATCATGGTTAGGTTGGCTTCATTACAGAGATGCAAGGGTGGCTCAAAGTACATAAGTCATTAAATGTAGTACATCACATAAACAGAAGCAAGTTCAAAAATTATATGATCATATCAATAGATGCAGAAAAGGTTTTTGACAAAATCCAACATTGCTTCATGATGAAAAACCCTGAAAAAACAGGTATACAAAACAGACATACCTGAATATGATAAAAGCTATGTATGACAAACCAACAGCCAGCACCAAACTAAATGGGAAAAACCAAAAGAATCCCCCTAAAACCAGGAATAAACCAAGGATGACTATCACTGCCTTTTCTTTTTCTTCCTTTTTATTATTGCTTTTTCTATTGAACTTATTACCTGCAACATTAGCCCAAACAATTAGGCAGGAGAAAGAAGTAAAAGGGATATGTGTAGGAAACGAAGAACTCAGATTTTCATTCTTTGTATATAACGAAATACTCTACATAGAAGACACCCAAAGCACTCCTAGAATAAATACTGAACTTAAGCAATAGAGTAGGATATAAAATAAATATCCCAAAATGATTACCATTTATTCAAACCAACAATGCGTGGGAAGGGGAGATTATGAAAATAATACCATTCACAGTGGTTTCTAGAAAAATGAAATGCTGCAGAATTAACCTAAAGAAGTGACAGACCTCTACAAAGAAAACCACATGCTTCTGGGAAAGGAGATGGAAGAAGATACCAGAACATATAAAGCTATCCCCTGCTCCTCAATAGCCAGACTCAGTATTTTCAAAATGACAATATTCCCAAAACTGCTATAGAGATTCAGTGCAGTCCCAATCAAAATGCCAGCAACATATTTTACAGATCTAGAAAAAGTAGTACTGAAATTCATATGGAACCAGACGAGACCCACAGCAGAGCAAGCAATTTTGGGCAACAAGAGTAAAGCAGGAAGCACAGGAACACCTGACTTCCGTCTGTATGGTGAAGCAATAGGGACTAAAATGGCCGAATACTGGGACAAAAACCAGACACATGGATGAACAGAATAGAACTGAGGATACAAAACATTGCCCTAACACATTCAGCTGTCCGATCTTTGACAAAGGGGCCAAAGGCACATACTGGAGGAAAGACAGCATATTAAACAAGTGGTGCTGGGAAAACTAGTTATCTGTTTGCAGAAGATTGAAACCAGACCCTTATCTCTCACCATATACTAAATTAAAATTAAAATTGATCCAAAATATAAATATTAAAATAGGAAAATTAGACCTACTGAAAGATAAAATAGGTAAAATATTTGAAGATGTAGGTGAGGGAAAGATTTTCTAAACAAACCTCTGTTACACAAAAAGTAGCAGCAAAAATCAACAAATGGGGTTATATCAGAATAAAGAGCTCCATACAGTAAAGACTCAGTCAATAGAGTGAGGAGTCAACATACAGAATGAGAAATATTTCCTAGCTACTTCTCAAAGGACTAGTATAAAATATTCAAAATAAATTAAAATATTAATCCACCTAAAATTAAAGATGCAGTCAAGAAATGAGCAAGAGAAAAGAACAAAGACTTCACAGAAGAAGAAATATAAATGGTCAACAAATATATGAAAAAATGCTCAACATCTGTGGCCACTATAGAAATGCAAATTAAAGCAACACTAAGATTCCATCTTACTCTGGAAAGAATTGCAATCATTGAGAAATCAAACAATATCAAATTCTGGTGAGGCTTTGGTGAAAAAGGAACCCACCTTCACTGTTGGTGGGAATGTAAAACAGTAAGGTACAACCATTAGGAAAGCACCGTGGCAAGTTATCAAAGAACAAAAATTAGAAATTTCACTTGATTCAGTGATTCCCTTCTAGTGATCTTCCCCATAGAGCTTTTGGTTTTTCACAACAGAGGAACAATGCTACATTTACACATATGTGTCTGATTTATTTCACTTAACAGTATGATCTCAAGGTGCATTGATCTACCTAGAAATATCTTGCTTATCTTTCTCATGACTGTGTAATATTCCACTCTATAAAAATTCTCCACATCTTTATCCACTCATCAGTTGATGGGCATTTGTGCTGTTTGGAAGATTTAGCTGTTACAGACTGTGCTGCTATGAGGAAGGGTGTGCACATAACGCTGTGCTATGATGCTCTTAATTCTTTAGGGAAGATACTCAGAAGGGAACCAGCTTGAGTAAGTGGAACTTTTAGCTCTAGTTTTTTTTTTTTTTTTTGAGGAATTTCTACACTGATTTCCACAGTCGTTGCATCAGTCTACCCTGCCTCCAACAGTGGAGAAGCGTTCCTTTTTCTGTTCCTTTTCCTCCAGCATTTGTTATTGTTTGATTTGTTGATATTAGACAAGTCTAAGAAGAAACTGTAGCTCTCTTCCTGGATATTCCTTCATCTTCTATGTGTTCCATGATTTTTAAAATGCATTATTTATATATACTGAATTTTTGCAAATGTATATGTATATGCAAAAGTTAACATGCAAAACATTCACAATGAAATGTAGATTGGTGTAAAGATTATAAGTGATTCTTTTTTAAAAACTGCATTTTTACAACAAAGATAATATTTAAATTAAAAAAACAGAAACACATGTTTTATAAATTACTGATTCTATTACTTTCCCTTGAGTCTCCATCATTTACACCACTCAGTATGTCCTACTGATAGGAAGGTAACAGAGGGTAAGTGTTCCAGTTATGACATAGAGGAACAGGGCATTGAAACCCAGCATGTTTTCTTCACTTTCTCCTTGCATCTTTGCTAAGTCTCAGCACTCTTCTACACTTGTTTCTAACAGAATATCCCTCAAAAGGCACAACCACTTCCCTATCTTTGCTAAATGCGGGAGGTGACATGATACACTGGTAGTTGTTTTACCAAGTATTCCGTCACTGTTACTGAATATCTCAGATACTCAGTTTGAAAGGAGGAAAGGTGTAAGTGGGCTCATAGTTTCAATGGGTTCTTGCTTTGTTTCAGGGCCACTTGGCTCTGGGGTTGTGGTGAGTCAGCAATCGTGGAGGAAGCCTTTTGACTTTATAGCAGCAGGGAAACAGAGTGAGTCAGGCAGGAGTGAGTCTGGATCTCCCCTTCAAGTGCATGGTCTCCCTTTCGAGTGCACTGACCTGTCTCTTTCTACTAGGACCCCTCCCGTAAACATGCCACCTCCTCTTGTTGGTTCTATGGACTATGGATTGAGCCTTCAACACATGAGCTTTGGGAGACGTTGAAGAGCAGGACTACAAGAACACTTGTGGGCCTTTCTGTTGTTGCACTGAACACAGAACACTCCTTGGCATTCTTAGTGAAGTGCAGATAAGGCCTTTCTTCAAGTCCATGCTCATCATGGTGAACTCTTCAAGTTCCAAAGAATAGAAGTGGAAATTAATGCAAGATCCATGTAATTAGGTGACAGAACTATTAGAAAGAGTGATTAAGACACATTAATTACAACCCCAGTGAACTTAAGGCTCCAAGGAAAGTGAAAGCAAGTCTCTCCTTTTCTACATGCTGCGTGACCCATTTGGAAAGCTGGATGCAAACTGGATGACACTGTATGAGAGTACGGACCTCTCCTTCCCTCCCTCCCTCAAGCCTCGAGAGAACCGCCTGGCTTCTCCCCTGGAAAGTTACCACGTCATATTGTTTTTCCAGCTCTTCATTTCACAGGTGATAAAATATCCCGAGTTACTCTCAGAGACCCCCGGGGGCTTTTGTCCACTCTCACACCTCAAGACCTTGTCTCCTGAGGCACCACTCAAGCCCTAATTTTAGAAATATGCCCAAGAAAACAGCAGAAGTGAGTCACTGATGAAGAGCAGAAAAACGTCTTCAACATTCATAAAAGGCAAAAAAGAAAAGAAAAAACAAAACAGAAGGCCAATCTAGAATATGATGTGCTTTTTACAAAGATAAACAGTTTCTTCTTTGAAATCTAGCTCCAATTCCCCTATTCTTTGGTGTTAGAAGTTTCATGTCATATTCTGACAGTGAAATGGAATTGAAGTGAAATATCTTCTCTGAAAACTTTCCTCTGCCTCAGCTCCACTCTTGGCTTTTCCTCTACCCCGCTCTTCCTGCTCCCTTTGTCCTTCAGTCTGAGAATTCCCCTTTGTAGGCTGTTTTCCATCAGGTCAGATTTTGTTGAATGCCCAGAATGATGTAATTCTGACCAGTGTTGATGGATTGAATAAGGTCAGTAATCATTAAGTGAAAGTTATTCCAGACCGAAGGCTGGGGGGAAGGAAGGGAGTTGAGAGGAAAGATGGGACCTGTGAAGAAAGAGTGGTTCTTTGATTCTTGAACTTAGCAAATTTCAGGAAAAAACAACTGGATGTAAGACATGGGTGCTGATGGGACACATTAATTGCTGTCATCAGGATTTAAATGCACTGGAGAATTGCTAGTGGTTCTGTTATACAGGATTATGAGAATGGTTTCCTTCAGAGAAAAATAAATGCTAACTGTAATGGCACGCCAGGGTCAGACGTCACAGTAGTGCTGGAGGGAGCAGCGCTCAGTACACCTGTGCACCTTCTATGTGCACCTCAGACTTCTGACTCTGTCATCGGTCTCTGCTGAGGGACCACCAAACCGAGGGGCCTGTTTTCTCATATATATAGACTTTTTAATATATTTTTAAAACTTCTTACTAGCTCTCTAATTTTCTTAGGACATTTGCTGGTGTGAAGTAGCTTGAATAAAGGTTTAAACATTGAGTCTTAAAATCATGGACCTCACCTTGTTATCCACCCACCCTAGGTTCAAAGATTCTCTCTTACTGGATTTGAATACAAATCTAAATATATTTCCTGTCTTTCAAGCACATTTAGACGATATTTTTTAAAAGGATCATATACTAGCCTAAAAACAAAGCTTTAATAACTTCCAAGAATGAATACCATGTACACTTTATATTCTATCCAAATAAGAAGCAGCTCAGTCCAGCGAGTGACATCAAAGCAGCTTTAAGGACTGCGGGATCTCCCAGGTGGGAAAAGCTAGCTAGGCACCCCAACGGGATTTGTGACGGGGGAAGGAGCTCCACCCAGGGAGGAACACCTGAGTGGCCTGTCTCCAAGAATCCCGGGGCGGCCAGCTGTTTATTCGCCCTGGCCAGGTCTTGGGGTAGGGAGTAGAAGCGGAAATCTCAGCAGACAGCTTAAGGGACATTGTCCCAAAGAGAAGGAACCATTGGAGCAGCCTCTGCAGAAGACCTTTGCCTGCTGAACTGCCTGTGGAATTTATAGCTCCACATTTTGAATCTGATACCCAAAAATGGGAAAACAGAGGAACAAAATGCAGTCTCAAAACTCAATCCCACCCAGAACAAGTTTTGAATGTGAAGATACAGGGGAACCAGGAAGCCCCATAACTTCAAGTTATGAAACGATTGCATCCGAAATGAAACAACTCCAACAGGCCATGAAAGAGCTTGAAGCAGAAATAACCCAAATACCCGCAATGATGTCTCAGACAAAAAACGAGCTGAAAACAATGATGGAAGAAATGCTCCATTTACACAGACAAGAAATAGACAAAAGTCTAGAAGAAAATAGGAAACAAATGGAAACCTTACAAGAGCAATTCAGGAATGAATTACCAATAATGAAACAGGTCCAAAGAGAATGCCAGGATTTGAAAACTAACGCTGAAAACATGCAAAACCGTTTAAATGAAACCGAAGATAGAATTTCAGAACTTGAAGACAGCATGGCAGCTTATGAGTGTGAAAGGAAGAATCTCGTGATATCATCAAAGACACAAGAAAAGTTAATCCAACAGCTGCAAGATGAGGCAAAACGTAATAATATTCGAATTATAGGAGTGTGTGAAACAGCAGCAGATCTTACAAATGATATAAAAGGAATATTTGATGAAATAATAACAGAAAATATCCCAAACAAGCTAAAAGATACTGAAGTTCAGTTAAGCGAAGCATATAGAACACCAATGATCCATAACCCAAAGAAAAACACACACAGGCGTATAATAGTCAAGATCCCAGATATCCAGCAAAAGAACACAATATTAAAAGCTGCCAGAGAAAGGAAACAGATCACCTATAAAGGAAAGCCCATCAGAATCACAGCACATTACTCAACGGAAACCATGAAAGCAAGAAGAGCTTGGAGCGAGATATTACAGATTCTGAGACAAAACAACTTCCAACCCAGACTGATGTATCCTGCAAAATTATCCCTCAAATTCAATGGAGAAATAAAATATTTCCACGACAAAGAACAACTGAAGAACTTCATGAGTGCCAAACCAGCATTGGAAAAAGCACTAAAAGATATTCTAGACAGAGAAAAAAG